>BCLG01001117.1:35088-55787 GCA_001602295.1 Zoysia matrella | reverse complement strand
CTCGGCCTGTCGGTGTCGGGACTCGGGGACGGAGAGTCAGCAGTTGAAGACTCGGGGTCGGGGGCTGGCGGCTGCGAGTGGACGGAGTGGTTAGGGTTAAGGTTGGCCTCCCCCGCTCGCTTGGAGTTGGAAACATTGAAAAGATTAAGTGGACCGATCAAACATAAGACTTCTATTGGACTGATTAAGTGAGCTTCAAATTTGTTGCTGGATCTCGGATTGTGTAAACGGGAATTGGACGGGATTTTTTTTTTTACCCAATACGGGATCTCGAGTAAGCGGACGAAAAATAACTAAATCATTTTCGATCTGTTTCTATTTTATTTTTTCTCGTTTTTGTCCATTTCCATTTTTATCCCGACCGTTTTCGTCCGCATAAAAAACGAAAACGAAAAGTAAACGGAACGGGATTTTCCATCCTGTTTTCAGGCCTGGTCGTCACGAGTGCCCACCACCGCACACAACTCGTCGTCGGTGCGACCCCCCCACCACACAGAGCACAGAGGGGCAAAAGAGCCAACCACGCAACACGGCGCAGCTGCTGAATGCTGATGGAACACCCAGCAGCAAGCAAGTAGCAACCCTCTCTCACAAATCAGCGGCTAATGAGCTAACGCTACCACTTCCAACGAATAATAGCTAAGCTCAGCCGAGACCAGTCGCTCTCACGCGCTCGGCCGCCCGGTCTCCGGCTGCCAGGCCACGCATGCGCTGATGGAGTTTACTAGTAGTAGAGGCCAGGAACAGGTACCCATCCAAGAGATGGGAGCCAGCTCCACGCCGCCGCTCGCGCCCGCCGCCGTGCCCAGGGCGCCGCCCACCTCCTCCTCGGGGAACGGGGCGGGAGCTGCTGCCTCCGCCGCGCCGCTGCCCAAGGTGAGCTACCGCGAGTGCCTGCGCAACCACGCCGCGGCGCTGGGCGGCCACGTCGTCGACGGATGCGGGGAGTTCATGCCCAGCCCGGGGACCGGGGACGACGCGCTCAAGTGCGCCGCCTGCGGCTGCCACCGCAGCTTCCACCGCAAGGATGACGGCCAACCCCGCCAGCTGCTGCTCCCGGCGCCCGCACCCGCGCCGCCACCACCGGTGACGCCGACGCCCCCGCGAGTCCCGCTGCTCATGCCGCCGCCCCACCCCTCCTACCCCCACTACGTGCCGCCGCCGTTCTCGTACCACGGCACGCCCAGCGGCAGCGGCGGAACCACCACCGAATCCTCCAGCGAGGAGCGGGGGACGCCGTCCGCGGACGCCGCTGCGCAGCCCGCGCGCCGGAAGCGGTTCCGGACAAAGTTCACACCGGAGCAGAAGGAGCAGATGCTGGCTTTCGCGGAGCGCCTGGGGTGGCGGATGCAGAGGCAGGACGAGGCGCTGGTCGAGCAGTTCTGCGCGCAGGTCGGCGTGCGGCGCCAGGTGTTCAAGGTGTGGATGCACAACAACAAGCATATCAGCAGGAGGCAGCCGCAGCAGGAGCAACAATCCCAACAGCAGCAGCAGCAGCAGCCGTAGCCATGGGAGGAGACAAGACGCAGCTCCACCAGCCTTTTGCTTAATCCCTCAACCTCATTATTTTTATCAGTCCGAGAGAAGCGGGAATTAAACAAGCAAGCAAGGGAAGAAGCGAGGTCTCTCCCCATTATCCACCTCATTATCTTCTCTTCCCCATTTTTGCCCCTTCATTTTTTGTAGTACTTTCATCTTTTTTTTGCTTCACAATTTCTTGCTTGCTTGTCTTTGATTTATTATGTTCCTAGTTGGAGAATCAATCCAGAGGAGGTGTTACTACTGTGAATTACTCCTACTTGTAGTAGGTAGTACTCCATTTTATCCTATTATTCTACCTCTCGGACAAGAACACTGATTAACCACTTCGAACTGTCTCAACTTTGCACAAGTTTGTTGATCTTCTCTTGATCATTAGCATGTTAATTATTCTAATGCAGTGTTTGCATATGATTCAAACTTCAACCCAAGCATAAACTAACGGCCACAGTGACTCCTGAGGAAATAATAGCACTCTACTGAATTAACTTATGGATATACTAGAATATTCTCCTACCGGAGAAGAATGCTTTGCATGGAAGTTCTGTTGGCTGGCAGCAAAGAGATTAAGGTTGCATCAAATGTTCTTTCTTTTGTGGTTTTTAGCCATTCAATTCAATGTGTACTTCCTGATGCGGTGTGCAAGGTAATTTGTACTAGTACTCGTACTTGGCTCAAGATGCGGTACATTATTGACATGGGGCATGGAGTTAAGAGTCACCTGATACCTTTAATTAATGGACGACTGGAGCTTCAGGTCTGAATTTTTGGGCATGGCTTGTCACATGGCTTCAGCCGTATCCATCCATCGTATACGGAAGGATACAAGGATTTCGTTTCATGAAATTGTGAGGCCCATGCTGCAAGAGATGAGAGAGAGGCAGATAAGGATGTGATGAATGCCCTCCAAGGAAATTGCGAAACAGAAATAAAAGGGGATAATAAGAAGGGAGAAACTTAGCACTCAAGATTTTGTGTTCTTGATGTCCTTCACTAGTAGTCAGTCCACTTTTGGATGAGTCCAGCAAATTTTCCGTCACAGTTTCGTTCCAAGGTTCATTACTAAATTCGGTTAGTATTGCCAAACCAATTGAAAAGGACATGATGAACACAGGATACCACTAAGCATCATTTACCGCGTATATGCTGCCAAGATACTGAGTGACAATTGAGCACAGAAAGATCATTGTGTGAATAGTAGAGCAGAATTGACTTTTAGACTTGTGACTTACCAGCTGCAATTTGGAACTTGTTGGCCCTTGGATGAACCCCACCGACGATAGAACTGATGTCAAATATTTGTACAGAAAATAGTGCATTAAGACAACAATAACGAAGCAACAAGTGGTATCTGATATATTTCTATGCCGTTAATTCTACAGCGTACGTAAGTTCTTGGGGGTAGCAAGCCGCTTGACGAGCGGGCTTTTTAGGCTGGGGCGAAATTCAACTTTCAACTACATAGCGCCGTAAAATGACAATTTACAACACAATTTAGTGCAGCTCTATTAACTATCTAGTCCAAGAGCTAGTGTTTTTTTTTTTTTTTTGTGATGAAGAGCTAACCTGGTTTTATGACTAACCTCCTTTTCCACATGGCAATTATGCTTGGCAGCATGCATTTTCTAATTTGATTACGACTTCTTGGCACGTTAATTGCATGCCAACCCCCTGACTGTCGCAGGCAGCTTGCCAAATGCGTTGATAATCGAAGGCCAAGAAGCATGTTTCGCTGGCTTCTCCCTCTCACCAGATTCGTGACCTTTGGAATTTGGATACAGTAATACGATTAGTAATATCAGGAAGATGCATTTAAACATTATGAAAATGCTATGTCCCAATCTATCAAACAATCCTACTCCTACAAAATATCATATCATAAGCATAAGTAATATTACCTGAATAGTACAAAATCGAAGTTCAACTCAATTTAACATAATTTCCTCTAAAAATAGATAAATTAATTAAAGTGCCCTTCGTCCTCTCTAAGATCGCAAATGTTATTCCTATCTTTTGACTTCACTTACAAAATCAGTACCCCTGAACTAATTTGTACCCAGAAAAATAGATTATGTACGGATGCATTGCACATTATGGGGTGCTCCTGTGCTTCTGCAGCAATTGTTGAACTTTAGGCCATCACGGTGCTACTGAATGATCAGTCTTATCAGTTCTGACCGTTTTGTCTTTTCATGTGCGCTTCTGACGGGTCTTATTGATAATACCCGAGGTCGAACTATTGAAGCATCAAGGCTACAGTAGCGTGTACCTGCGTGTCTAACAGGGAGTAAACATAAAAGTACCGTGACACTATTTGCAAAGCTGTTCCCTGCATTTCTGGCAGGTTCTCTTCCATCGGTTTAAGACAAAATTGCTTTAAGGGACGGACTGAACCATAATGCAGACCTAATCAACTGTTCTACTGACACAATGAAACCATAGAAGTACAGTTAACGCGTAACCAAGCACACCCATCAGCAAACCTACTCTAGCACAGTACTGACAAGAAAGCAAAAAACCAGTTTATAGGAAAACACAAGAAACGTGAACTTTTCTCCGTTCTATAATTGTATACCGGTTACAGCAATTATAGAATTGAGAAGGTATGTTTTAAGGGAAAAAAAACAAGTATCCTTAGATATTTTCTGGTGATGAATCCGTTGCAAAGTAGTAGGGAGTATAGGATCTGATCAGATTCCCACGAATAACTAAAGAGCAAAGATCAGTTAAGCTCAAGTTGGCATTCCACAAAATTAATAAAGGGGAAATAGGTGATTTCATCTTTAAACTTTCGATCAAAGCTCGATTTTATCTTCGAACTATCAAAGTGACCGATTTTATCCTTAAACTTTCAATTTCGCTTCATTTTCGTCCCTCATCCGACATGGACGTCCACATCATCACGCCATGTCAACTTTTTTTTTAAAATGACGCTTTTGCCATTGGTTTTCCTCTAATATACAACCCGATCTGATGTTCATTTTATTTACGCTATGGTATGTATAATTTAAATGTCCATTTTACCCTCAACTTTTTTTTAATATACAATCTGGTGTTTTTCAACTTTTATTTGACGTTAACTACTGTAAATAAAAACTGCAATATTTTTTTTGCCAAATAAAGTACAATGTAGCTTGTTTGAGCATACATTGGTTATGTTTTGAACCTGGGTGTTTGTTAAATTTGTGTCTGCCAAACTCGTTTTACGTTGTACTTTATTTGACAAAAAAATATTGTAGTTTTTATTTACAGTATTTAACATCAACTAAACATTAGAAACACACCGGATTGTGTATTAGAAAAAAGTTGAGGGCAAAATGGATATTTAAATTACACATACCATAGCGTAAATAAAATGAACACCAGATTGGGTTGCATATTAGAAGAAAACCAAGGGCAAAAGCGTCATTTCGAAAAAAGAACTGACATGGCATGATGATGTGGACGTCCAGGTCGGATGAGTGATGAAAATGAACCGAAATTGAAAGTTTAGGAATGAAATCGGTCACTTTGATAGTTCAGGGATGAAATTAAGGTTTGATTGAAAGTTCGAGGACGAAATCACCTATTGTCCCATTAATAAAGCCGTGCTCTCTTCGTCTTATAAAAAGTCTATTTATAGATTTGTTTGGCTGTGCTTTGTTCTCCTCTTTGATCAATGATTTTTTTAAAATTTGATAAACTTTATGAACATATAAATTATATATTATAAAAATATTTTTTATGATGAATCTAAAGATGTAAATTTTATGCTTATTAAAATTTATCAAATTTATATAAATTTTTAGTAAAAAAAAACATAGTCACAATCAAATTCAGGAATACACTTTTTTAAGAGAGTAGCAACCAATCCATGTGGCTCCAAGTCCCTAAGCAACGTGCAGGCTAAGCAAACCCCAATCCGCTCAAACTTTCAAGCCTCAAATATTTTTTGTAGATGCCGATGAACCCATCCTTTCCAATACTAATACCATCTGACTACAATTGCTAACAGAAATCCATGCAATGCTAATCTTTATGGGAAGCTAGGCAACTAAGGACTCAACAAATTAAGTTTAAACAGCAAATCAGAAGAATCAAATGCAAACGTTCAGCTACTAAGCTTCTGATGAAGTTAATTAATTAAACTATAGGCCAATTGGGGGACCCGTTGGACCATTTGCTTACCCGAGCCCCCCTACACCGAGGGCGTGACTAGAAAGGCTTTCGTACTATAGTATGAGACCATGTGGCTGAACCCTAGCCAAAAACAGAGGCTTTGTTAATTGCTTCAAGTGATGCACTGCCCTTAGATAGTTACAATGGTTACGTATTTGGGATCCGATTTCTTGCAGCTGGTGGAAATGTAAGCCCGGATGATTATTTTTTCATGAACGGAAGATTGTGTATGACGCGTGTCAGAATGGAACATGGCTGGCAGATTCCCGGGATTTTTTTGTGTCTACATCTGCGGAACTTTCAACAGACCATGTCGCAGAAAAAGTTGAAGCAGGGCCTGAGCAGAAGATGTTCGTGGCCATACTGTGTTTCAGACTTCCAGGTTTGCGTCTGATTACTATCATGGAAACATGTACTACCTCCCAAGCTATACCAAATGCGCTAGGAGCGAGAATGTTCATGATAAATCCTAATCAGTTGTACGGAGAAAAAATCTCTTAACTTGTTTCCTGAAAACTGGAGTAGTTTGTAACAAGGTGCAGAATTAGTTCAATATTTCGCTCTTTGTGGATGCTTATGCTACAGGGCGATCCTTTTCAGATCAGTCAACAGGGTGTTACCTTGATGGCCGCCTGCTAGTGAATCTGTGAATATTCATGCTGTTGTGTCTTTAACACCTTGCTGATTAGAGTAACTGAGTTATGCGCTGGAATCTGTTGTATCCAATTCCTATAATAATATAACAAAAGAGAAAAGAAAACACCCGTCATGAAAATAAAATGGCGATAATATAGCATAGCATCGTATTTAAATAAAAAAGTGTAGTAAAAACAATAAGCTTGACTGTTGTATATTTCAATGCAAGTGTTAATCGTTGATACTCACGATAAAAAACATTCCAGTTTCATGGAATTCAAGAGAAACAATTTAGTTTCGTGCTGTTCGTTCCACATATAAACATTGAACAAATAAGTATAGTTCCAACCAGAAGTGCACTGAATCATCTGGAAAGTTACATTTGTGCTTTATTTTTTGATATGTAAATAATATATATGTACATCTGTCTAAGCAATTCAAATTCACCAAAATATTTAAGCAACCATGTGAGTATTTCATACTATCCGAAATAGAGAAGGTACCTGCATATCATTGAGAACCTACGCATCCTCACCCCAAACTAGGACGCCTGCATGGATGCAACCGGACGTATGGGAGATTCATTAAAAGAATTTTACCAAAAAAAATAGTATCGCTGCATAGCAGGCTCTTAATTGTGCACAAGTAATAACCAAAGTGTGTGCTGCTCATAGGTAAATAAGATGATGCAAACCTGTAAGGTTAAGACTTGATTTCATCCTCACAACCAGTGCATGTCAATTGTCATGTGAATTCATTCTTTAACACTTCCACCCACACACACAACATTTGCTTGTGTTTGTACTAATGATTTGAGGTACAATCCAGCGTAGAAAATCATCGAGAATTTAAGAGGCCCTGAATATGGAGATCTCAAAGCATCATGAAAAATGAAAACATCTAATGAAGGAAAAACCGCTAATCCTTAAGCATGGGTATGGAGTGGCAGAAACTATACACGCCAGTTCAATATCTTGTTAATATGCCCGAAAAAGGAGGGGAGAGGTTTTCCACCTAATTTTATTTTAACCTATCAATATTCAAGCGCTTCCTGTTTGAATGTGAATAAATAACCACATCCAACAATGCCACACGTTCCTGAAAAGCAACGAAAACTGACTACAACACAGGACTCCCCTGGGAAAGCCAATTGGTACGGTATCCCCAATTATCATCGATAAACCAGACATTTTAGGGCACAACTGAACCGATCTCATTCAGCATATGACATAGCCTTAAGGGACCACTCTGCAAACTAATTAAGCCTATTCCCATACTAAACGCAAGGCAAATCCACGAAATCAATAGCGTACGTGAGGATGTGAACAAGGCAAAAAACCTTCATCAGAACAGATAAACCTCGAAGCATGAGTCCAGTGTTGGACGCAACAACTTTGCTGCTACGTTTTTACTTCTTCTGCAGTTTCAAAACGATGAGACGGTCCGACAAAACTCCACTGTAGCAGCGCAGGCGGCGACGTGCGCAGTGTGGCCGTGAACACCGAAGTCAAAAAAGTATACAGTGTTGTATGATAGAGTAGTTGGTAGTTGTAGAAAATTATTGCTGCACTTACAGCGTGTGTATAAAACTTATAGGCTTTTCTCTAGTAAAAAACAGAAGAAAAAAAAAAGGCAATTCACTCAGCCAGTTCGCGTGCGTTTGTCTCTGCTTCTCCGTTGCGCACTGTTCATCTTCAAGCTTCAGAGGTCGGGAGTGAGTTTCAAAAATCGGCCAGATGTGTGCTGTAGGTGCAAGATCATTGAGAGACCGACAAATAGTTTCAGAGCCTATGTGGAGCACCAGCAGCGATGACAGGTATGTCAGAGACTTCTTCAGCAGATTCACCGGTGCGGACTCCTAAACGCTCTCCTGAGAGCCGTCGTCCACAAGACTCTGAAGAAATTCGGCGGCGCCACCATCTACCCTACGCTCACACGCACGAACTACTTCGACTGGACGGTATTGATGAAGGTGATGCTCCAAGCGCATGGTTTGTGGGTCGCAGTTGAGTCCGAGACCGACGACAAAACAGAGAACAAGCTGGCGCTGGAGGCGATTCTCCACGCGATGACACCAAATCTCATCCTCATTTTGGGGAGAGCGAAGACAGCGGCGGTGCCGTGGGAGAAGCTCGCATCGATGCACGTAGGCTCAGACCGAGCGAAGAAGGTGAAGGCACAGCTGTTCTGGAAGGAGTACGAGAACATCACATTCTGTGATGGCGAGTCCGTGGAGGATTTCGCACTGCGACTCACCTCGCTGGTGGCGGAGCTAGCGGCACTCGATGACGAGATCGCTGAGCAGCGGGTTATCGAGAAGTACCTGCGGGTTGTGCCGACAAAGTACAAGCAGATTGCTCTCTCGATTGAGACTCTGCTCGACCTCTCGGAACTCACGCTGGAGGACGTGACCGGGAGGTTGAAGGCGGTCGATGACCACGCCGCGGCAGCAACACCGACAAGTACCAGCAGCAAGATGCTGCTGACGAAGGAAGAATGGAGGGCGCGCTGCAGAGAGCAGGCGGGTAGCCCGTCCACCTCTGATCGGAGCGGGCCTGGTAGAGGCAAGTCAAGGAGTGACAAACCCTCCCATGCACCGACGATGAGTGCCACAACTGTGGCAAGAAGGGGCACTGGGCACGTGATTGCCGTGCGCCCAAGCGCCGTGACCGTGGGAGTAAGGAGCGCGCCCGCCAGTGTCGAGAGCGGAAGGAGAAGACCCATCTGGCGGAAGAGGACGAGCAAGATTTGCCTTTGCTGCTGTCGCAGTTTTGTGCTCTCGGGGACGTCCTAGAGGACGGAGAGCATCGGAAACTTGAGCTAGATGAGGTCCAGGCTCATGTTCACCTGGGAAGGGAGGAAGACGCCGTCGAGAACGTCTGGTACCTCGATTTAGGGGCCAGCAACCACATGATGGGTAACAAGGCGGTCTTCCCAGAGCTTGACTCCGCCATCTCGAGGTCGGTCAAGTTCAGAGACGAGTCAGTGGTGAAGATTGAGGGACAAGACACGGTGGTGTTCAGGGGTCGGAGTGGCGAGCACCGCGCGTTGACCGGAGTCTACTTCATCCCACGTCTAAAGACTAACATTGTGAGCCTCGGGCAACTGGACGAGCGAGGGTGCCAGGTATTGCTCAAAAACAGGGTCCTCCGCATCAGAGACCGAGAGCGGCGGTTGCTGCTGAAGGTGAACAACGGAAGGAACCGTCTCTACACCAACAAGCTCTAGGTGACACAGCCGGTGTGCCTGACGGTGAGGCTTAGCGATATGCGTGGCTGTGGCATGGGCGGTTTAGCCACATCAATTTTGATGCGCTGACAAGGCTAGGTCAGCACGATATGGTGCGAGGTCTTTTCACGATCGAGCATGTCGGGGAGTTGTGCGATAGTTACCTCGTCGGAAAGCAGCGGAGACAGTCGTTTCCATGCAAGGCGACATACCGTGTTGAGGGTCTTCTGGACCTCGTGCACGGTGACATGTGTGGGCCAATCACCCCGCCGACGCATGGGGGTCGGCACTACTTCCTTCTACTGGTGGATGACTGCAGTCGGTACATGTGGTTACGACTGCTCACCACCAAAGACGAGGCTTTTAGAGCCATCGTAGAGTTCCAGACGCGGGTTGAGACCGAGACGGGTCGGAAACTGCGCGTGCTGAGGACTGACTAGGGTGGAGAGTTCACCTCGGTGGAGTTTGGTCGGTACTGCGCCGAGAAGAGCGTGGAGCGGCACCTCATGTCACCATACTCGCTACAGCAGAATGATGTCGTGGAGAGGCAGAACCAAACCATCGTCGACATGGCCAGGAGCACGTTGAAGGCCAAAAATATGCCAGCGGCGTTCTGGGGTGAGGCAGTGAGCACAGCGGTGTTCATCTTTAACCTCTCGCCGACCAAAGCCGTAGCCAGGAAGACTCCCTTCGAGGCTTGACACGAGAGGAAGCTAGACGTGTCCTTCCTCAGGACATTCGGCTGCGTGGCGCACATAAAAACGGTGAAGCCACACCTCGAAAAGCTAGAGGATAGGAGTACCAAGATGGTGTTCCTTGGCTACGAAGCCGGGAGTAAGGCGTATCGCCTATATGACCCTGACAGTAAGAGGGTGCATATCTCTCGAGATGTCGTCTTCAATGAGGCGGCAAACTGGAACTAGTCAGGGACTAGTGCTGATAAAGGAGAGGTAGGCTCACGGAGCTCCTTCTCCTTCGAGCGCTCCTCGGAGATAGAGGAGGTGGGCTCAGCTTCAGGGGGAGTTGAGCACGACGATGCCAAAGATCGGTGCGAACCGAGATCGGCAGAGCCAAAGGGCTCAGACGGTCGGGGTCGACACGATTCTGGGTCAGCCACACCGCACCGCGCGCGATCAGAGTTGGCGGAGCAAGGTTCGGACTCCAGAAATCGGCGCAGGAAGCGACCGACGGGTCGGCGCGACCAAGGGTCGAGGTCATCGAGTCAAGAAGATTCTGATTCTGACGGTCGACGCGACTCAGCTGCGACTAAGGATCGGCGCGATGTCGAGACTGGAGGTTGGCGGAGCCTGGGATCAGCAAGTTAGAAGGACTCGGATCCGGCTAGGCAGAGCGGCTCTAGGTCCGCGGGTCGGCGCGGCCAGAGGTCGGGCGATCAGCGCGGCGGCAGTCAGCGTAGCCAAAGGTCTGGTGGTCGACGCGACGACAGTCGACGCGATACAAGGAAGGGAGGAGGACTCCAGCGTGACTCGAGGCTCGAGGGCCGAGGTCAGTGTGGAGGGTCGAAGTCTGAGGGTCGATAGAGCGATTCAGACGCTGCGAGTACAGGAAGCTCAGGGTCTTCCTGGTCGAGGAGATCGACAGTGAGACTAAGGTTCGTGTTGCCACCTCTCGACCGCTCTCCCGACCTTGATGCGGCGCAGGACGAAGGGCCACTGAGATATCAGTCGATCAATGATGATTTGATCACCGACCCTCAACACCTGAGGACAGGGACTCAGGTGAAACGCAGCGCGCAGCAACTGTTGACGGTGACTGCCGAGGAACCAAGCACGTTCGCAGATACCGAACGCGACCCATGCTGGCAGAAGGTCATGGCAGAGGAGATGTGTTTAATTGAAGAGAACCGCACTTAGGAGCTAGTGGATCCGCCGACCCGTTGTCGATCGATCGGGCTCAAGTGAGTCTTCAAGGTGAAGTGTGATGCCAATGGGAAGCTGGTGAAGCACAAGGCGAGGCTGGTTGCCAAGGAGTACGTGCAGCGAGAAGGAGTGGATTTCGACAAGGTGTTCGCGCCAGTTGCGCAAATGGAGTCGGTCCGACTCATGCTAGCGTTGGCGGCGGAGAAAGGCTGGCAGGTCCATCACATGAATGTGAAGTCAGCATTCCTCAACGGAGAAATAGTCGAGGAGGTGTTCGTAGAACAACCACTGAGTTTCGTTAAGAAGGGTGAAAAGCACAAGGTGCTCCGGCTGCGAAAGGTGCTGTACGAGCTCTGACAGACTCCACAAGTATGGAACGCCAAGCTGAACGCAAGCTTAAATAAGCTTGACTTCACCAGGTGTGTAAATGAGCATACGCTACACGACACTCTAGGGGGAGCACGCTGATTATCGGAGTCTACGTAGACGATCTTATCATCACCGGCGCCAAGAAGGAGGACATCGAGACGTTCAAGCTGTAAATGACGTCTCTGTTCAAGATGAGTGACCTGATGTTGCTATCCTACTACTTGGGTATCAAGGTGATGCAGGAGGGAGAAGTCATCAAGCTCTCCCAGTCCGCCTAAGTGGTGATGCTCCTGAAGAGGGCAGGGCTCTCAAAGTGCAAGGCAGCACAGACGCTGATGGAGAATCTGCTGAAGCTGTCGAAGAGGAGCACAGCGCTGACCGTTGACGCGTTCTGGTACCGAAGCATCGTCGGTGAGCTTCGCTACCTGATGAACACACGACCGGACATTGCGTTCGCCGTGGAGTTCGTGAGTCGTTTCATGCAAGATCCGAGGGAGGATCACCTCGCCGCTGTCAAGAGGATCTTACGCTACGTCGCAGGGACGCAAGGCTATGGTGTCCAGTACCACAGGACCGGCGGAGGTTCACTGAAGCTGACCGGGTTCAGCGACAGTGACATGAGCGGTGACATCGACGACCGAAAGAGCACAAGCGGCGTCGTGTTCTACCTGGGGCACAACCTGATTAGTTGGCAGGCCTAGAAGCAGCGAGTGGTGGCTCTCTCGACGTGCGAGCGGAGTACATCGCTGCGGCAACAGCTGCATGTCATGGTGTGTGGCTCCATCGGCTGTTGTGCGAGCTCTCAGAAAAGCAGCTGTAAGCACCGACCCTGATGGGGGACAACAAGTCCGCCATCGCCCTATGCAAAAACTCCATTCTTCACGACCGCAGCAAGCACATTGACGTAAGGTATCACTTCATCCGTGACTACGTCGAGGGAGGGCAGATCGTCCTCGAGTTCGTCGAAACCGATCGGCAACTTGCGAACACTCTTACCAAGTCACTTGGGCGCGTCCGATTCCTAGAGGCTCGATCTCGAGTCGACATGATCAAAGTGGCTGAGGAGCAGCATAGTTAAGAGGAGATTGTTGGACACAACAATTCTGCTGTTCCGTTTTTACTTTTTCGGCAGTTCTCAAGGTGACGAGACGGCCCGACGAGACTCCACTATAGCAGCGCAGGCGGCGACGTGTGACAGACGACGTACGCAGTGTGACCGTAGACGTCGAAATAAAAAAAGTGTACAGTGTTGTACGATAGAGTAGTTGGTAGTTATAGAAAATTATTGCTGCACTTGCAGCGTGTGTATAAAACTCAGAGGTTTTTCTCTGATAAAAATGAAAGCGAGAAAAAAGACAATTCACTCAGCCAGTTTACGTGTATTTGTCTCTGCTTTTCTATTATGCACTATTTATCTTTGAGCTTTACAAGTCAGAAGTGAGTTACAGAGGTCGACCAGGAGTCGACTAGATATGAGATGTGTATTGTAGGTGTAAGATCATTGAGAGACCGACATCCAACCTTCGTAAACAGCAGATTGACCAAACCAAACACACCTCGTGCGACGATACGATGACCTAGACCTAGCTCATGCATCGAAGCAGATGAAATCATGAAAGGTGACGGGCAACAGATTACCGAGGAACGCGGCACATATGACGAACTCACCTTGTTGGCCGAGGAAGGGGCGGCCCACCCGCTAGGTGTTGGTTCGGCTGGATCAACTGGAAATCGCGTCTCCGAGATAAAATTAATCGGATCAGCTCAGCGAGGGGCTTGCTGGGTTCCAGGTTGTTTGCGGTGGCGTCAGAGCTCGTTCACCGAAAGCGGTGGGAGGGTTCGGCGGCGATGCTTCAGAGGCCGGAGACCGCGAGGGAAAACTGCGAGAGGCCGGCGGGGAACACAGAATTTTGCCGCGTTAATTGCTAGCGTCATCGGGCTATGCGTTTGGGCCGCTTTGGGCTCGCAGGCGGCCCAAATAATACTGTACCACGCATGCTTTTTTTTTGCAAAGCCATGCGACCGACGCATGCCGTTTGTGACACTGAAATTCAAAAACATGCATGTTCATCTTCACAAATTCATCCATGTTCATCAACCCGTCACACTGATAAAAACATCGCAAGCAATGAAATGGAACGCATAGCAGAAAGCTAATAACCATTTTCTATGGGGTTCTTCTTGACTGGTTGATATGGTACACATGTAGGGAATTATAATAACACGTACGACTAAGTTGGACTTGGAGTTTAGTACTTCAGTTATTAGCAGTAGTAATTATTATTAGTGGGCTAACATCTGGTTCGTGCTTCCATCCTTGCGTAGCATGGACCATGTTGTCCCCGTCATAGATACACACGTGCTCAGCGCAGGCTCTTTCTCGAAGGTCCCTTGTTGTTAGATCTTCATAAGCCTCAACCTGCACGCACACTGATGCTCAGATCATCAGCAGGAATTTGTTAAAGGCGGATTCTATCTATCCTCATCAATTAAGGACTTCATCATCCTCAACTGAAATGAGTGTAATTTTAATGACGAAGTACCGTACCTGTCGGCCTCGTAGCCGGCGGCCGGGCAGCGGTACGCGGGGATGGGCACCTTGCCGGACTCGATGTGCTTGACGTCCTCCTCCAGCAGCTCGTAGTAGCGCCTGCAGTCCTAAGCGGACTTGCCGCCGCCGACGGCGCGGGCGATGTTGCTCCACCGGTAGGGCGTGTCCTTCTCGTACACCGCCAGCGCCTGCTCGAACAGCTTGTTCGGCCTCGGCGTCCACTGCGCACGGGCCGAGTTCTTCGTCATCGACAGCGACGCCATTTCCTAGCTTCCTGGTGGTGATGAGAGAGAGCTCGAGATTGTAGCTAGAGGTAGCAGTGCTGCAGTAGAGAGCTGCTATGAGTTGCTTGATGAGACAAAAGGGCCAGGCAGGCAGGCGTCCAGCTCACGGAGAGGAGGTGCAGCTGCTACTAGCTGGAGTAGGATTCTGTCCATTACCGTGAGTGAGGAAGAAGGAAAGGAACAACGATTTCTGTCCCCGGGAAGTGGGGGATCTACGGGCTGTTTGGACGTTTGCTGTCATCTACTTTTTTAAAATTTGATCATGCCCACGAAATTTGGTCACCGATTGTATCATTCTTAAAATTTGGCACGCCGTCATCAATTTGGCAGGCTCCCATGGAGCGGACGCCAACGCGCGGGCGAGTTCGCGGCCGGCGAAATCCTCCACCAAATTTTGGCGAAGCAAATGGCACGAAGACTCCCGCGTCTCTGCTCACCTCTTATAAGAGCTCAGATTCTCACGAAGGTTCTGCACTCCTTTCTGCCAGCCGCTGCTTGCTTTCCACCTAGCCAATAGCTTACGGTAGCTCATCTCTCCTCATATTTCTTTTAGATTTATGGTTGATTTGCTCTCACATATCTACTGCATCTCAAATCTGCTACTATTTTATTGCAGCAAGGCTGCTGTGCGGGTGGATCAACAAGATCTGTTCATCCCTAGTCCATCCAGGTGAGGAGTTCGTGTCCCTTTTGCCCCACACGATTATCTCTCTATTATCATTGTTTTGCTTGTGATTTTTAGAATACAAGTATTGGTATACTCTCTGTATTTTCCCCTGGATTATCTTCCTATTATCATTCTCCCTATTATACTCTCTGCATTTTTCCCTTTGTCCCATGTCAGAGAAAGCAACGATTGGGTGGCTTGTGCAAATATTCTACTTTGATTTTTTTTTTAACTTGTGCATATTATTCATGTTATTTTTTCTAGATGGATATCATGAGACAAAAGGCACTAGTTGTTCCTGTTATTCTTGTAGTTCTTTGGTGGAGGAACAGAGATGGTAGGAGGACTAGAGGTTCACGAATGAAGTATGGTCTTCTCCTGCAGAGGGACGTCTAGAGAAGGAGCGAATTGATCAGATTGATTGACACCTCAGATAGGATATGTATTAGCCAGTTGAGGATGGGAAGAGCTGCGTTCTACAAGCTTTGTACTCGTCTTAGGAACAAGTGGTTACTGAATGATACACTCTATGTTTCAGTGGAGGAGCAAGTTGCAATGTTTCTTAAAATAGTTGGACAGCATCATACAAATTCATCTGTAGGATTTTCCTTTTGGCAATCAGGTGAGACTGTGAGTTGGTATTTTAACACAGTGCTACGAGCCATGGGGGAGTTAGCACGTGATCTCATATATGTGAGATCAACAGAGACACATGCTAAGATCACTGACAGTCTCAACAAATTTCATCCATACTAGAGTCCCTTTTATAAAATCTCTAAAATCTGATAACAATGTTGCCCCTGTTCAGCAAGCCTCTGTTCAACAAGCAGTCCCTGCAGACCCTAATGCTAAAGTTTGGAAGCGAATTGAAGACCTTACTTTCCCAGCAAAGGTAAAGCTTGAGATCGCTACATTTCTTGCTAGGCCAGAGCAAGATAACTTTCAGGGCTATCTTAATTTTGCTAGTGACGCAACTTTTCAAGAGTTTGTGTTGGACTTTTTTGACAAGTATGGTGGCACAGGAGGCATCGACCCATTATGAATTTGAATGATCATGTGGCTGACAATATGTTTTAGTGATATTTTACGAAGTACTGGATATTTTGTGGGGAAGTTTACATCTTAATAGATGTAGCTTGATACTATGCAATTATGGTGCTTTTGAAGACTTAGAAAAAAATCAGTATTTTGTAATTATGTAGATAAGACTATATTATCCTCGTCTTGATGAAACTGCGGTCATTTGCAGAACTTTATGCCATATGGCTTGCAAATGATATTGAAGATATCTTATTCCTAGTAGTAAATGATGAACTAATCCTATATGTGCTTATTTTCTACCTGAGTACTTGTATTATTTTTTTAGTGGCATGTATGCACTGGTTCTGAAATTTTTCAGAAAAGTTATAGATCACATGTAAATTTTGTGCATGATTTTGTGATGGAGGTAACCTCACCTCAATCATTGGTAGAGTTAACATATATCATATTGGCTCCAAACCTAACAGAACACAAAAATGCAACCAAAATTTGGCAACTGATTTTGGCTTCAAACCAAACAACAAAGCTCAACTACACTAAAATTTGGCAATCATCATTAGCTTTAAACCAAATACTACAGTGTTACCAATGTTTTTGGCAATACCCATACATTGGAAATGCCAAGATTTGGAAAGTTATATGTGGGCTAGCATCCAAACAGCCCCCTAGCTTTCTATCTCTTCCCCCTCCGGTCACGTCAACGTCGTTAATTCAACTCGGCATCTGTCTAGTTGATCAAAGATTCTCTCTCTCTCTCTCTCTCTCTCTCTCTCTCTCTCTCTCCACAGGTTCAGGACGTGCATGATATTGTTGTTGCTTAATTGAATGACTTGTTTATCGAGCTTTACTTTCTCATGCATTAACTAGTGGTCCAAAGGTGAAAACATGAAAGGCTGAAAAAAAGAGGAACTAGTACTGCACATAGTATAACACTAATTATTTGTTTCAGAACATTCCATCGCTGTCCCCAAATATAGCTAATTGCAAAGATTTGGATTCCATCGCTAGAAAGGGGGTAATAAGATCCGTGCATCAGCATATAAATCTTGCTTTGTAGAGCAAGAAGAGAATAATATCAAGAAATCTAGCTCCAACCTTTTTGGTGCATGATCCTGTCTATGGTGAAGAAAAATAATCGAAGTAAATTCTATGATTCCCCTGCCTGCTTCTGCATGCCATGTTTGTGATACAGCTGATTCTGGTGTGTTCTTGCCTTTTATTACTCGATTCAGGATTCGCTGCATTCTAAATTGAGCAGGCAGAAGAGAAGATAACTAATTAACCGTTGGTCTTTACTAACATGAGAAAATTCATTTTGTGTATATCTATATACGCTAAAGCATGGTTCGAAATTATAATACTTCAAGCTTCAGATAGTATTTTATAAAATATGAGTAATAACGACATGCACATAAAATCTAAATTTTAAGCATAACCATTGTATGTATATAACATGAAACCTTGAGTAATGTTGATCGATAACATCAAGAGCATCATAGCTTGCTTCCACCTCCAACAACAGTTTTAAAATGGAGGGGATAATTTAGATCACAAGTATTCTTCTTAGGCGCCGTCCTCTAATTTTCTTGATCGTCCTTCTTTTTGACCTTTTCTTGGTCACCCACATAAATATAATGGTGATCCGGAGCAGCTCCATTAGCTTGCATATATACAATTATACATATGTACGCCATGGATCATCATCAGAGTGGCTAAGGCGGGACCTCGTATTCGTATGCCGTGTCACGAAATCTTTATCACTGAAACTTCAGATACTTTGATCTGCAGAGCCAACGAATTAACAAATCAGTATTAGTGAGTGTGATCTTCCTTTCGGCCGGGCGAACAGTAATGCGTAGCCCGCCGTCGTTATACACTCGATCGTATAGATAGTGGGTACTATTTGAATGGCTATATATACGCGTATGATCTATCTACTACATATCTTGGCAATTAGAAGCTTATCACACTGCCATGGCAGCAACGAATGCCATGCCTCGAAAGCACATGCATGAACCATGCATGCATCAATCAGGATTAGATCTCATGTGACTTATTCCCTACCTCTACTGTATATCGTTGCATCCGTAGCGTGCACCAATGCAACTCTCATCAGCCACACAGGAGTGTCAACAGTAAAATATCGCATGCAGCATGCACTCCTCAGCCGGGCGACACATGCGTCCGGTAGCTGGAGCTCGATCGGCAAGTCGGCATAGCAACCATGCATATGGCGAGCGGAAGTTGATTGACGAAATAATAGAGCATGCAGTACCTAGCGGTGTTGTCGCGCGAGTCCGGCGGCTCCGCGCGCCGCCGGCGCGAAGCTGGGGAACAAGGGGACTTGGCCGGCCTCGATCTGCGCGACGTCCTCGATGAGCTGCTCGTAGTGGCGGCGCACCTCGTCCGGCGACTTGGCGCCGCCCATGTAGCGCGCCACGTTGTGCCACCGGTCCGGCGTGTCCCTGTCGTACACCGCCAGCGCGCACTCAAACTGCTTGTTCTGCCGGTGCGTCCACGCCGACGCCGACGAACCTTGTTGCTTGGACGACCCGCCGCCGGTAGCCATTGATCTTTATTAGTGCTGCGATTTAGCCTACCCGATCCCGATCGAAATGATTCTTGCGAGAAACCAAGGCGCCGAAGGAGCGCTATATATAGCGTTCCTCCATCTGGCGCCGAGCTTGCGCATGCATGATGCATGCAATGCCTCGAACGTAACGTTCAAACAACGTAGCCTATCACAACCAAAACTATACGACGTGCCTCTTGCAAAAAAAAAAAAAATGTCTACACAGTAGTGACCTTAACTTTTACCATGCACTTTATCTCATGTGCCTCTCGAAAATTTTCCGACATTAGTAGTCTAAAAATTGCTTAATGAGGTACTCTGAAAATCTCTTGTCAGCAACGAAGACCACACTGTGGTAAAGGTTGGGGTCCCTGGGATTGTGGAATTCCACACATATGTGATATACGATGCTCCAGTCCCTGGGATTGTGGAATTCGTTCTAAGATCCACGGATCCACCCACTGAGAGGGAATGATACAAGCTGCTCCTCTCAAATCAAATTATCACACAAGTTGGGGTCTCCCTCTGCAGGGAGACAAATTATCATTCACGAATATATGTCCCACGCCGAATTGGATTTGAATCGAATTTGAAGCAATCTGGATGCCGTCACGCGAGGTTCTTCTTCGTGCTGCAAATGGAATCCTTATCATTTCTTTAACAGCAACGATTGTTTTTCCCTTTAGTCTGCAGCAGCTCTGTTGTTCCTCTGTCGGCTGCGAGAATCCAACTGCGTCTGCGACTCATACCGTATTCAAACTTTATGCGATCTTCAATACTGTGTATAGTTGTTGGCCTGATCGTGCGCGTAGATATGATGTTGCTAGGTGTTGTGCAGTGAGTGTGTGAGTACGCACGCGAAAACGTTTACTGCAATTTTTACCCAGGCTGAGAGGAGTCACAGAACAATTCGAACTTTACACAGTAAAGCAGGCCAAACTTTCCACAGTTATTGTTCGGGATTATTCTCGCGTTGCTGTTAGCTTGGACCCTGAATTATTCAGAACCGCGCGTTGCCTCCTGAAGAATCCACGCAGCAGCCAAAAGTGGCGCAGCTTTTCCTCTCAACTGGCTGCTGATGAATTGGACATCCACGATCTGCGAATTCAAGCTACAAGCCTACAACAACATCAAGAGCTGAAAGAATTTCACCGAGAAATTTCTTCCCCTGGGGCCGGAATGGGGAATCTTTGATCCGACGAGACGAGGCGCTTCCGGCCACACGCCGTGCAGGGAGCTGGCTTTGCGGAGCTGCCGCTGCCATCGCCGTGCGGGGGGCGATAAGCATCTGCCGAGTCCGATTTTTCGTATCGGCGATCCGCCCGGCGATAAGATATCGTCGCCGGCTTTTGGAGATTCAGATACCAGATGATGAAAACAAGTGGGGGATATCATCATATCAGGGCACACTATCTATCTGCCGATGCCCGTGTCTGGTGCCTGTTTTTTTCACTCTTGTGGTTCTGCAATTTTTTTTCTATTAATGTCTCTTCTATGTCGCTTTTTTTTTTTTGGCAATTTGTTTTGTTGGCAACTACGAAAGGGACAAATTAGGTCTGAACTTTGGAGTTTACAGGTAATGACTGTAGATACAAGTCAGCAGCCAAGAACAATGTTTGCAATCCGCAAGTATTTATTCAGAAAGAACCACTTTCAGGCTGGCTTGACTATTTGTGCCATATTTCTTTCAGTTTCAAATTAAATAGGCTCTCCAGTTACACTCAGATTTGAGTATTTTCAGTGCGCACCCTTTGTTTTCGTTATGAAAAAAAAA
>BCLG01001117.1:0-29755 GCA_001602295.1 Zoysia matrella | reverse complement strand
CTTCGCCGCGCCCGTGGACTACGCCGAGGTGTTCGGCGGCGTCGCGGCCGCGTGCTCCATCCCGTTCCTCGACCTGCCGCCCGCCGCTGCCGTCGGGGGCGACGACGCCTTCTTTGCCTGCAAGGGCAAGGGCGACTACGGGGAGATCTTCGCCCGCTTCGACTTCGCGGACTTCGCGCTGCCGTACGACGAACTCTTCGGCGCGCCCGCGCCCGCTCCCGTGCTGGAGGTCGAGGAGATCGCATCGTCCAGTGGAAGCTCCCGGTTCGTACACTCGCTTCGTTCCTCCCATGCGCATTGTTTGCTGTGGCGTTCGCTTCGTTTTCGACGGTTTTCGTTTCGATTTCGAGCGGTGGACATTGCTGGGACGGACGATTTCCTTCTCCGTTTGGAAATGCGTTGCACGTCGTAGTCTCGCGGTAGATGTGTGGATGATTTCTACACTTTTACTACCTTGCATCTTTCGTACCCGTAAAGGTGCAATTTAACCCTCTCCTTTTTAAGCTGCACTCATACTAGCTTTGCTCGCATTCTTCAGCTTCAGGGTCCAAGAAGCTGCGTATGCAGCAGCATTAAGCACCTCCAGCATAATTTTGGAATGTTTTGATTCGTAAAAGTGGCTTCTTTGAGGGGAAAGTAGCACCTTTTCTACTCACTGATCGGGTTAGCTTAAGATGGTGCCAGTGCCATACGGGATCGTCATTTGGTCCTTATTTCTTTTGTGGCCTAGGGTGTTTGGATTCTGTTTACTGTTAAGGTCGCTTATTCGCGAACATCAACCTTTTGTCCCCGCGCTGTGTTGGAATTGATATTCATACGTTTGCGGAGATCCATGATGGCATGATGTATTGGTTATGTTGAGGTATAGTAAGCAATCTGCTGTTAGGGCGTTTCTTATGTTCCGCAAAGTCTAGTAGCGTAATTTCTTTGGATTAATTTGGCACATGCCATTACAAATTTGCAAAATTTGAGATATGTCATTGTGGCTCACGTGTCGTTGAAATAGATGCCCTATGTCATTGAAAAGGCGGTGACATATTTCAAAACTGACAAAATTGTAATGACATATTTCTAACAAAAATTGAACTTCTAAGAAGAGTACGATGAACTTTCTCAGATTGGAATTTGGAAGGACCTGTGATTGAACCTCGATAACATGTAAATAATCTGCTATGCTTCATAACTTAAGGGCATGTTTTACGTTGGTGGAGGTCAACCTTTAAGTAAATGGTTTTATCGAATACAAAAACCTGCAAATCATGGTGCAAGGCATCACCATTGCATGTTCATATCCATGCACGATGTTATAGGTTCTTTAATGGTTGGTCAGACTATAGTACACATAAATGGGCATTCCTTGATTTCTGTATTTAGCTTATACATGCAGTTTCCCTGTGTCATTCTGTCAAAATCGATATTTCCCAAGTCAGAAACAGTGTTACCATGTACTACTAATTGAAGTTGTTCTATGTTTGTGCATCAGTTTCGATATGTTGCTTAAAAAGCTTGTCTGACATCAATATGCTATAGATGCTATACTTTGTAATATGTACGGCTTGTAATTATCAACAGAGCAATGTATTTATTGTCTTGATTGTCACATTTTGGCAAAATAATACACATTACATGTGATGCAAACAGAAATTCAACAAACCATGTTTGGTGAATCATGATTGTTTTTAGTTTATTCGTGTCTTTCCCTGTGAAATTTGCTTTGGTAGTTGACGTGAGTACATGCTTCATATACATAACATACTATCTTCAATATTTTTGTTTTTGAACAGATCATCAATCTATAAAGAATCCAGCCAACTGGAGGATGAAGCTCCAATGCTTCCTCAACAATACCAAAAGCTGGATAATGTTCAACACTTCAAAGAGCATAACCTTTCTCCAATGTCCTTCCGTCCAGACACAGCCAATCAGCAGTTTGTCATGTCATATAACAAGACTACGGAGAGGAGACCTGATGATCTGGTTGAGATGACAACCTACGCAGTTGAACCTTCAAAGGAATATGTGATTGATTCTCGCAATTTGTCACATGGCCCGGAAACTAATCATATTTCAAGATTTGGCAATGGCACAATGACAAATAACGATAATGAGAAGAACACGAGCTCTGCTAGTGTGAACATGAGAAGTCCTGAGAGTCCATCATGGCCACCTATTTCTGGAAATGTTTCTGCAAATGAAAACCACACTGATAGCCATTCCACACGCAGCACGGCGACACCTCCTGATTATGCATTTCTTAAGGTATCTGATGTTGATGCACAGGCACAGCCAATCCAATTACAACCATCTTCAAGGCATCAACCTAACCTGCTTAATAAGGATAATGTAGCTAAAGAAAATGTCAATCTTGCAGACCAGTTTATCCCACCTTCTATGCATACCACTTTAAGGAGCAGTACACCTCAGGCTGACAAGAAAGCTGATGCTGATGTTAATCCCACTTCAACTTCAGCAGCTATGAAGGAGGCTATGGATTTTGCTGAAGCTAGATTAAAGGCTGCAAAAGAGCTGTTAGAGAGAAAAGGTGACAGTTTCAAACTTCGAAAGAAACCAAGTCATCATAGAAGTACAAGATCTTCAGAAATCAAGGCTCCTGTACCTGCAGAGGTAGATGCTTCCGAAGAAAAGCTATCTGTGAAAAAATCATCTGAAGAAGAAAAGATTGTTGGTGATTCTTTGTTGGACAAGCATAAAAAATCAAGTGCGTCCAGATTAAACCATTCTGATGAAGGAGTACTTCCACTAGAGAAGCCTCAGCAGGTGAGGCAACGCTGCAAAGAGTCCTGTCAAACTTCGAGTAAAATAGAGAAACTAGGCAATTGGAGGTCAGGTGATGAATTTTATGAGCTGACTGGAGATGACCAGAAATTCCAAACTGATAAAGTAACAGGGGAGGCTGATAACAGTAAGCGAACAAGTGTCATCACTTGTCTCAGCAATGATATGAAAAGTGAAAATGTATTTAGTGGCACAGACCCTGACTTGGAAAGGTATGAAAAACTGTGGGAGATAAATGATGGCATGGATGTGGGAGTGAAACATGCAAATCTGAGAGAGGACAATACAGCTTCAGCAGGCAAAGAATCTCTGATTTTAGAAACCTCTACAGAAAACATGGGACATCAAGAAATTCGTAGTTCAAAGCTTGAGAGACTTGTAAGACAAGAAAATACTAAAGAAAACCATGATGGTGCTGATGATGATTGTGTGGAGCTTCCTTCTATGATTGGTACCTCCACAAAGCTGGACTCCAAGGATATGTCAGGTTTGTTATCAGAGGCTTACTCATCTGGAAATCATGCAAGTGTTCGTAGAGACCCTGGTAACAGTAGTCCTAATGTAAGTCCGGTATCAGGAGCATCACAAGAGCGCACAGACAGTAAACTGGTCCCTGAGGTGCCATGTTACAGTGGTGTGCAGTGTACTTCTGATGGTAATGAACAATTACTGGAAACTGTAGAAGTATCTAACCCTGATATTTCCCACTTAAGTAGCATTAAATCATTGATTCTAGAAGAACTTGGAGATTCTTATGTATCTGATGCTGCCCCGGCAGGACTGAGTACAATTGATCAGGAAGTTGAATCTTACAGCAGAGAAAAATTTAGTTTTATCAGTAAATCATTCGTGCATAACAAAGATGCTAAAATAGAAGAAGTGCCTCCTGAGGAAGTAGAGAAAGTCAAAAATGCAAAGGAAGAAAGTCCACGTGCACATCGTAATGGGACAGTCGTGGATTTGAATGCTGTGTCCCCTGAAGAGAGCGACATTACTTCACAAAACAAAAATTTGGCAGATTGTGAAGAATCAGACATGCTGAATGTATTTGAGGCAGCTAGCAAGTTGATAAAAAGGGATCTGGATCAAGAAACACGAGAATCATTAAAGCATGGTGAAGCTGACAGTAGAATGGAAGAAGGAACCAATGGATTCATTTCTGATCTCCAAAACAAAGAAGTCGTAGAAACCCCATTTGAAAATGGAGAGAAGACCAGTACCAAGGAGGGATCTACTCATGGTAACCTATCCACAAAGTCATCAGAAAGTACCGTAAGAGGGCAAAGTGATTTAGATGTGAAATGTAATCCAACTGTCGGGAAAGTTGGATCTGAATCCTTTTCAGGAGCTGCAAGTGATAGCACCTCAAAGGCAACCATTACTTCGCAAGATGAGTCAGCTTCCTCTTCAGATATGTATACCCCCATGCAGGCTTCAGTGCAAAAAGATGAATCTGCTACTTCTCAGACATCTTATAAGAGAGCTTCTGATGTCGAAGAAATTGGAGAGATGCGCTGCGAAGCGGAGAGAGAATTACCAAGAGAAAGCTCTGCATGTGAAGAAAATAAAAACAGGACAAATAAAATGGAAGAGAACTACGCTGCATCAAAGATACCAAAGACAGAACATGGGCCATCTCCCTTGGAGAAAACTTGTAGTCTACCAAAATCTGCTGAAGGCCACACAGTTTCTGCTGAAGCAATGAAAAAGGAAACCCTTGGAATTCAGAAGGTGAGAGAGAAAGATAATGTAATAAGAGCACAAAGTAGTAGTGAAAAGGCAAAAGAAAGTGAAGGGAAATCACAGAAAGAAAGAGAACTTGCCGAAGAAAAGGAAAGGAGAAAATTGGAAGAGGAGAGGGAGAGGGAACGCAAAAAGGATAGACTTGCCATTGAAAAGGCCACAAGGGAGGCACATGAGAGAGCATTTGTGGAAGCCCGTGAAAAGGCAGAAAAAATGGCTTTTGAGAGGATTACTGCTGCACGGCAACGGGCATCTGCAGAGGCCCGAGATAAAGTGGAGAGAGCAAGTGGTGAAGCTAGGATAAAAGCAGAACGTGCAGCGGTGGAGCGAGCTACTGCAGAAGCTCGGGAGCGAGCAATAGAAAAGGCAAAGGCTGAGAAGGCTCTTGCTGAGGCAAGAGAACGATGCAGATCCTCTTTCAAGGAGAGGTCCACCAATCATGTAGGTGACATTTTTTGTACACACGTTGCCTGATGAAATAGTGTATTATTCTATTCTGGAAGGATAATTATCTGACTTTTTATGTCTTGATTCTGAATACAGGATCTTCGACGGGATATGCAGTTTCAGAGGTCAACTTCTAGTAATTTCAGTAGAAACCTAGATCCCAGCAGTAAAGGTATTTGTTATATACTTGTATTCGCAAGATCTTATTTTAATTCATGATTTTTAAGAATTTTTTGCATTATCTATTGCTGAGTAATGTTTATTTGATATACTAAAATTGCACATTTATTTTCTGCTTTGATATTTTTGGCAGCAGTGATTGAGGTCGAGTCAACTTTAAGGCATAAAGCAAGACTAGAGAGGCATCAACGCACAGCTGAGCGTGTGGTATACCTGAATTTATTTCAATGTTTAGTTTTACTGTTTTTATGTTCTATTCTCAGTAATGTGTTTTTGATGCACGTTATCTATTTTCAGACAAAAGCGCTTGCTGAGAAGAACATGCGGGACCTGCTGGCTCAGAGAGAGCAAGCAGAGAAACATGTAAGGCACTCGCATAGAAACAAAAAAAGAGAACCTTCTTGCTGTGTCTACATTTATTTGTAGGATCTGGCGCTCATGTTCATTTTTTTTTTTTTTTGAATGAATTCATGTTCACATTTCAGAGGTTGTCTGAGTTCCTGGATCCTGAGATCAAGAGGTGGTCCAATGGAAAAGAAGGAAATCTGAGAGCCTTGCTATCCACATTGCAATACGTAATTCATCAAAGTTCATGCGTCTTTAACATCCTTATGTGAAACATGTAGAATGCTGAAAATTAAGATAATCATTTTTTCTTCTTTCCTGCTGGCAGATTCTTGGTAAGGATTGTGGTTGGCAGCCAGTGCCACTTACGGATCTTGTCACCTCTGCTGCTGTGAAGAAAGCCTACAGGAAGGCAACCCTTTGTGTCCATCCAGATAAATTACAACAAAGGGGTGCTACAATCAGACAGAAATACATTTGTGAAAAGGTTTTTGATCTTCTTAAGGTATATGTTTTTTCATTCAGCTATTTGATAATTTAATGTCAGTAAATGAAGTGGGGGAAAGAACTTTGCTCATTTTCTGTGATTATAATTTGCAGGAGGCTTGGAACAGGTTCACCTCAGAGGAACGCTAGGATGGATGAGAGCCAAGCAATCGTTGATTTTGGGGTCGGGATATTCGTTATATTTGTAGCCATATTGCTGGTTAGGTTCATTCAATATTGATGTAAATATGCAGCCCTAGTTCTATGTATCATGTCAGAAACAGCGCCAATTCTGCTGATTTACCTTTGACTCAAAAAGTCAAAATCAGTTTAGTTAAAGAGCTAATCCCTTGGTAGTATTCTGGGAAATCTCTATTCTGCTCCGGCAAAGTAGAATTTGCTCGCGTGTGGAAGGTTCCATCATCGAGGATTCAAATCCACAAGTTTTGTGGGGTTTGACGGAATTTAACTGTACAATTGCACAAAACGTGCAATTAAAAACCTGTACTGCAAAGTTGCTGTTGTTTGTACCCCCTGTCCACCCAGTAAGTCATCTCTTTGTTTAGCCTGTCAAGCTGCTTGCTTCTGTCGAGAGCGTCGTCAGGAGCTCTTTTCGCAATATTCACCTGAAATTTGCACCGTAATTAAGCAAGCACTTTTAATAGGAAATTAATCAATGTGAATTTAGTGTCGACGATATGCTGGACCTTGATTTTTGTCAAGCTATTTTGGACTTGTTCTCCGTGATTTGAAGCAAGGCGGATGAAGACTTTGGGCCGGTCTGCTTAATCCATCCATTGCAGTCTAGTCTTGTAGGAAGCCGTGGGCCTGCTGCAACAAAGCCCACACGATTCTACGATCGCATCTATTACAGTCCAGCAACAAACCCCACAATCACCGCCAGAGATGATACGGATAAATCATGGCGGTTGGAATCGATTATGAAACTAACAGATTACTCCTGAAACCAAGCATTGCTTTAATTATATAAAGCCTCGCTCGGGGTCAGGCTTAAGACATAGTATTCAGATAATCTGCCTCCCGCCTGGCTCCACTCGACCTCCTCCACCTCCTCCCCGTCCTCCTCCCCCTCCTCCTCCGGTACGTTGAAAAAAAATGAAGCCGAGTCACGTGGAATTGGAGGAGGTGCCGCTGGCCTGGGCGTCCAAGAGGCAACGCTCGGCCGTCGCCGCACACGGTGGTGGCCTTCAACAGGTGAGGTGGGGGTGGGGATTTGCGCCATTGCCCCCGATCGTCGCGATGATCCAGGAGGAAGAAGACGCCGTACGTGCTGGAATCGGCCAAGAGGGAGAAGAAGTCGAGAATGCTGCTCCAGCCCAGGAGGAAGAAGTCGTGGCTGCTGGACAGGAGCCAGCGCCTGATCAGGACAAGCCTTACGAAAGCTTGGCCGCCGCGCTGCATGAGTTGGGCGCGCCCAGGGTGAAGCAATCTTTTACCAAAAGACTCACCCTGACGGACGTCACCTTAAACCAGTGCCGCGTCCAGTTCTCGAAGAAAGCGTTCATGGAGTCACCACTGCGCAAAATGCTCGAACCACATCCGCACGAGCTAATCCAGGTGCATACAAAGAACGGTGGGCTACCGGTGGTGGTTCTTGATCGACACGGCTATTCATACGAGATGAAATTCGGTTTCGCCGAGCTGAGCACCACTGTCGCGTACCGCCTCAAGTCGTCAGGGTGGACAGCGTTCTTGAAACGGTATCGGTCGTCCACAGGCGATTTGATTAAGGTTGGAGCTTTCCGTGATGACGACGGGAGGATCGTGCTACCGGTGCTGCACTACGCAGCGGGTGAGCCCATCCCTGATGACGAGGTGGAGTTCGAGGTAGCGAATGACGTCCCTGATCAGGAGGGGCCGATCCCAGCTCCGCAGATCATGGAGGTAGACGACGCACCGGAGGCGTCGACGACCTCTGAATCTGATGATCAGGAGACGGAGATGGACGACGCGTCTGATGGGCCGTTCCCTGGTGATGAGAAGGAGACGGACATGGAGATCGAGGCAGCAGGCTACGTATCGGAAGGGTCGTCGTTCCCGGACGAGAAGGAGATGGAGGCAGCTGACGCCTTGTTGAAGCTGTCCGCTGTCGTCCTCCCGTGATTCTGCTTAGCTTAGGTTGAAGCGCAATTGAATTGTTTTAGTTTTCTTGTTCTCTGCTTAGCTTAGACCCTTTTATTGTATTCCCCCTTAGAAAATAGAATAAAATGCTTCTTATCTTGACTTGTTGTTGTCTTTAATTTGTTTCTGGTCTTGATTTCCTGGTGTAAAAACTGCTAGCTATTTCTTGTTCTCTACTTAGCTTAGACCCTTTTATTTTTAGAAATAAGCAGAATATATGCTTAGCTTAGACAAATTTTTTTTCTAGCAGATGGAATATTATGAAATGCTTCTTATTTTATTTCTGATCTTGATTTCCCGGTGGAAGAACTGCTAGTTATTTCTTTGTCATGATTCTATTAATTTAACGGTAAACTTCAAGCAGCAGCATCAAGAGGAACTGGGGTCGTTGCGCGTCAACGACGGCGGTGTCTCCCGGCCGGACAATCCTATTTTTGCGCCGGGGCCTTCTCTGCCTCCCAATCTACTAATCTTTCTATTCGTGATGTTCAGCGAAACTTGATTGGTTTCAACGACATCCTCTATTTTTGCGTGCCTGAACTCTTCCGTCATGCCCAACACATCAATGGTCATAACAATAGTAGCTGAAATCTAGGGATTAAGTTATTGTAAATAAACTACCAACGGTTCCGTTTAGAAAAACTTAGTATTGTATCTACTGTAACTTTTCCAACCAGCCGACTTAGACAATGTTCCATGATTAATTAATTGTCTTACCAAAAGTACTCTCTCGGTTCTTTCTCTTTTTTTATTTAGAAAAAAGATCTAATTCTCTAGTTCAAGAATGAACTAAATTTGTTGTCCTAATAACCATAATAATTTAAGACCGAGTAAGTAATATCATCTGGCAATGTGCAAGTAGTACTCATTTTATCAAAAACCTCAAGTGCTTCTGTGACAAAACAGGCAATCACAGTACATTCACGCAAGAAACAGTCTAGATGACGGTTCCGTCCTCGATTGCCCCTCATCTTCCGCTTTTGCTTCCTCGCACCTACGCTTCATTTTTTCAACGCGAGAAACCTCAAACTGTTGCCTCCCTCGACCATCCTGTTCCAATTACAAGGCTTCTTCACTCTGCAGAAACGGCTCGCGCTCTAGATGATGGTCCCGTCCTTGATGGTTGCGTTCTTCAGGACCACCACGATCCCTGACCTGATGTAATACCCTTCCTCTGGCCGGTCAGCTTCTTGGACGCCCTATCAGAGATAGTGCAGATGGCATCATCCATCATAGCAGAGCAGTGTTTCATCGTTTTTTTTTTTTTTAAAAAAAAAGAAAATTGCATACTTCACTGTTTGTGATGGAGATGTTCCTTCCAACTCTCGCGTTCATGTCGATAATGCAGTTGCTGCAAGGCATTTACGAAGGGCAGCGTTAATTAGATCATATTAACCATGTTGTATACCAGAATTAAGTTTCACAGCAGTCTGTCACCTTATCTTAGTGTTCTCCCCTACGCCAATTGGAACCTTGCCATCTGACATTAGCCTCGCGATCTCATCTTCAGTTTCATACATATCTGCACCCATCATCATTGTGTTCTGCAAGCAATTTTTGCAATAGCCCAAGTTGTTAAAGCAAGACTGCACAATTTTGTTTCATATGAATTCAGTCATTCAGATAATTGATATAACTATGTACCTTGAGCTCACATCCAGAGTTTAGGCGTGAACGAACACCAACAATGGAATGCTCAATGGTGCATTCACGCAAGAAACAGCCATGAGAAATAATTGAATCTTTTATCTGCACATGTAAACCCAAAGATCAGAGAGGTGCAATGTGTACCTTAGTTCAAAAGAAAGTAGTCTGTCAATTCAAGGGACTCGTACCTTGCACTTGTCTGACTTTGTTGGTGGCAAGTACCGAGGGGAAGTGAAGAAGGGAGTTTCTGGATCATAAAACTGGAACTTTGGAGGCTGCAATGAGGGGCATATGAGAGAACTGATGAGTGTTTTATTCATCGAAGAGTCGGGATAGTTTCAGCCCAATTGCCATTACAGTTTGGGTGCAGCAAAGCTTGAAAATAACCAACAAAAAAAAAAAGTTACCTGCTCACAGAGGGCCATGTTCGCATCAAAGAATGATCTGAGTGTTCCGATGTCCTCCCAGTAGTCAGTGAAGACATATGCCTGGTATCAACAGAATCAGATGAACCACACATAGTGCATTTGATGTGATACCACTAACCCAGCAGAAATTGAACGTGTGAAAAGTAGGAAACTGGGGATGATTTTTTATCATAAAAGAATGAGAGAAAATCACATGGAAACAGCATTGAACTTTTACCTGCACATTGTACTCATGTAAAGCTCTGGGCAGAATTTCAGAACCAAAGTCATGCAGCTGTGAATACCTTGACCTGAGAATGCTGAAGTTAGAACACAGAGTTACAGGAGAACTTTATTACCATCAAGAGGAGTTCCTTACTTTAGAAGGTTTAAAAGAACATCTCTTTTAAAAACATAAACTCCCATTGATGCAATGTAGGGATATTTGGTTGTGTCGTCTATGGCAAAATTGAGAAAGCTTGTATCCACTTTCTGCAATGATCAACCCATAGAATTAAACCCAATTAGTGCTGTTTTCATCAGAAAACTATTCTAGGATGTTTCAATAGGTATGCAAGTCACTGAGCTAAGGTGATAGCTAACCATAGCTTCCAAGTCAGCACCCTTTGGTTTCTCAGAGAATTGAGTTACACGGCCTGAACTGTCGAACTTTACTAGCCCATAGTCAGATGCTCGGCTATCACACAAAGAGAAGCAAGTCAGGTCAAATGACAATTCCTGACAAGAAGGAAGAAACATTGGTAAGAGTCAATTCCTCAATGGTGATACCTCTCTCCAATAGGAGCACATGATAAAGTAATGTCTGCATTGTCATCAACATGTTTCTGCAAATGAAATATGCCGGAGGATTAGGCAGTTATGAGTAGGAAAAAAAAAGAAGAAGAGTAAATCTTCAACCTGCACAAGCTCCATGTAATCCATGCGATAGAGCTGGTCTCCAGACAAGATTAAAATGTGCTCTATATTTTTGTGTTTGTAATAATCCTGCACAAACATATACAACATAAGATGCCTTGTTTTAGCAGTCCAAACAAAAACCAATTTATATGAAACAACAAGCATGGTCAAAATAGGATTGTTTACCTCAAGTACCCAGATAAATTTTCTGACGGCATCTGCCGTACCCTGGAACCAACCAGCAGCTTCTCCTGGCATTTGCGTTGCAGCCAGTACCTATTTGTCAGCAAATTTCTCAGTTAATTTTTTCTGTATCCAGTTAAAAAAACAACCAAGCCTTCATGATTCAGTTAATGCGAAGATAAATTATTGATAGATTGTGGCTAAAGCACATCAAGAAGTTGAGATGAATTACCTCAACAGATCCATCCGTGAAGTTGATTCCTCCACCAAGGTATGTACGGTGAATGTGACGATTCAGAGAAGCAGAGTTGAATTGAGTCATGATGAATATCTTATTTATGCCGCTGTTGAAACAATTGCTCATGGGGATATCGATAAGTCTGTAGCAACCTCCAATAGGAACCTGCATGCAACAAAAGGAAAGAAACAAAATTACACTAGTGATTTAAAGATGGATGAATAGTCTATGTGGACAGGTAGCCACCGATAGCATCGGTCGACATCATGTCGGTTAAAGCGGTGGATGGCATCATGGGGAGTGGCTATGTTAGATACTGGGACGTTGCCACTAATTATTTGATCACAGGGCAATGACTTGGTAACTGAATGAGTTGTAATTCAAGTCTTTAACTAGCTTTATACAGACATGTTCTGATGATAACTGGAAATAAACAGATAGATCTGATTCATGCCTACTTAATAATAATAATATAATATGGGCAATATTAATGACATTTCTTGTAACAGGACAAATCTTCTGTTCATTTCTGCAGTGAGGCATACTCCGCTTGAACAAAACAAAGCAAGGAAGTCTAGAATTATAGCAATTGGTTGCTGAATGAATGATCTTACAGCAGGAGTGGCCCTTGTGCTCGTTAGAGGAAAAAGCTGACTCCCGGTACCACCACCTAGAATGACAGCGGCAACTTCATTTGGATCAGCATAATTCCTTCGGAAGGAGGTCCGAACAACCTGCAAATTTTTCACATCCAGAGTTTGAGAGCCAGCTACTTGTACTCCAAATGCAAAAAAGGAAAGTGATGAAGCACGGATCAATTGTTTGATGAGATGAAACTTACAAGAGTGTCTGAGCCAGCATCTGAAGTGAGGACGCACTGCGCGCTTTTTGCAGTGCCCCTAGCACCGAAACACATCCTTCTCAATCTGCTGGAGTCCCCAATCCTCACCCTCTTGCTCGCGGAGCCCTGGCTACTTCTCCTCACAGGGCCCACACATGCTTTTCCCTCCAGGGGAGCGACGGTGCTGAACTGCATAGCTGAAACACACCTGCAAGACCACAACAAAGCAATCCTGAAAATTTATTCACTGTGTACCAAATCAGACGCAGGGCCAAAACTACATTTTTAGCCAAGATTTGAGGATAAAGTCCAGCACGGAGGATAAAAGGATCCAGCTTTCTCACAGCGTGTAGCGTGGTGCGATAACAAGGGGATCATCACGGTGATCAGGGAAAAAAGAACTGGAAAAGGGCCCTAGATAGATGCAGCAAGAAGATTTCGAAAGCGAAGGAACAAAGTACGTATAACCTGAGAAAGATATATATTAAAAAAAAAAACTTTCCTGCTTTCCGGGAATCAACCACGTGAATCACACAACGTGTGTGTGACGCCCAGTTGTGATCTACCAGTTCTTTTCTTCCTCTCCTGGACTCAAAACAAAGGAAAGTGCAATAATATATTTTCAAGAGTGAAAATGATACTCCAGCTCGTAATAAAGAACCTAAATGATTCCAAAGGCGAGTGATGAACAAAATAGAGCATCACGTGGCAACAGGCCCCAAATAGGAGCTCAAATTTTCTGTCGTCGCCAGAATTATCGCTTTGCCACACCAGAAATAGGGCTTTTTCTTCTTCAAGTTGTTTAAGGGCGACAATGATGACACGGAGCTGGCCAGTGGTCAAACGCTAGTATATAAAGCAAAGCGCACGTGATCCAATGGAGGATCCTTTTTTGTTGGAAGACGAAAAGAAAAAAGAAAATGGGCGGACGAACGCGTCGGCTCCCCCCAATCCCAATTCGCTGCGAGGATCAAGATACAGGCTCGGTAGAGCCATTCATGGAGCGGTAACCCAAAACGAAATCCTTGATCCCTCTGCACTCTGCAGAGTGTGAGAAACGGGGGGAACGCGATTCCAGCCACCACCTCACTGTGTACAACCTGCGAAGGCCTGATGACCGCACTCCCCTCCCCGGCGGCCGTCCGGTACCCACCGCCCCGCCCGTGGTCGCCGGCAGGCAACGCAAGAACACCCATCCACTCAACACAGTGTGGAAAAAAAATAAAAATGGCTGCGCAATTGAGGCATAAAAGCCAAACATTTGAGCACCCGAACCCGTTCACTGCCTTTCCATCACAAGCATCGACCAAAATGTTACCTAGTAAACTGTAAGTAGGAAGGAAGAAATGTTACTACCTGGGAAGGGAACGGAGCAAGCGACGGATCGATGGCGCGTGACTTGGGGAGGAGGAGGGAGGAGGAAGGGGACGGAACGGTGGTGGTGATGTGGCTTATAAAAGAGAGAAAGAGAAGCGAATGGCGGGCTGCGGACGAACGGAGTCGGTGAGGGCGTGGAGCTGGCCGCGGCCTCCTCGTCCTGCGCGACGCGTGCGCTGCCGCCCATGTGACCGTGGGACGCCACCGCCCCCTTGCCCAAATTTTCTTTCACGGCTCCTCAGCCTCCTCTTGTCTCGTCGGATGCAAGTGAGACACGGTAGAGTGGGGGCGCTGAACCACACCGACGGTGGAAATCGGCCGCTGTACTGTACGACGTGGGCCGGGGGTGTTGCCACGCAGCGGTCCCCCGTGGCGCCCGGCGAGGGGGCGGGCGATCCAGGCGATTGTCCAGACGTGCCGTGGTGGGCCACCAGCGATCGGACGCCCTCGTCCCTCTCGGCTAGTGTAGTAGACTGCGGCAGCGACGACAGTGACACGGCGTCAACAAGATCATTCGTTGCTTCGGCCCACGAGGTTACGCGGGCAACAATGCGGGCCATATTTGAGTGAATTCAAGAAGGATAGGCCCAGATTTGATGGGCCAACGCCATTCTGGCCTTGCATTGATGGGCCGTTTTTCCAGGCGGATCGGAAAGGCCCGGCGGACGCAGGGTCGGTCGGTCGGTTGGGTAGGTTACCGATTCTGCCCTCCCCCACGCGCGAACGCTTCTCCCCCATTTCTTCCCTTCCCGCAAGAAAGTGAGACAAACCACCACCAAAACCCCACCCCTCTCCAGCTCTCCCCTCCGCCGCGCCCCTCCTCCGTCCTGTCGCTGCGCGATCGAGAATGTTCTACTCGCACCAGCTCCTCGCGAGGAAGGCGCCGCTCGGCCAGATATGGTGCGCCTCCCGATCACCTCGTTCATTTATTTCGGTTCCGATTCGCGCTCGTCTCGCTTCCTCCGCGTCGCATTGTGTCGTCGTCCTTCTCTGGGTTTCCTTTGATATGCGCGCTCGGTTCGCTGCGATTGCGCGTCCCTTTCCTGCTTCGGTTTCGGTGGGGTAACCCATAACTGATCGATTGGGTCTGCTTGCTTCCCCATTCGCAGGATGGCGGCGACGCTCCACTCCAAGATCAACCGCAAGCGGCTCGCCAAGCTCGACATCATCAAAATCTGGTGAGATTGATCGACTCCAACTCCAATTCCGTTGGGGATTTTTTATTTTTTGTTTCTGCGATTTGATTCTCTGCTTGTGCGCTTGTCTCGTTCAGTGAGGAGATTCTGAACCCGTCTGTGCCAATGGCCCTGAGGCTCTCCGGAATCCTCATGGGTGAGTTCGATTCCTCATTTGCAGTTTTTTTTTCTCTGAGGATGGTTCTCTCACCAATATCCTCATGGTTGAGCTTGAGCAGGTGGCGTCGTGATCGTGTACGAGAGGAAAGTGAAGCTCCTCTACGGTTAGTTAGTTACTTAGTTACTTAACTGCTTCCTTCCTTCCCTAGTTGCTGCGATTATTGTTTCTCGAATCGCTTGTGCATTAAGCATTAATTTGTAGTTTAGAATTAATTGGCTTCCTCTTGTTCTCGCAGATGATGTGTCTCGACTTCTGGTAAGGTGTTTGTTCAAGTTATGCCGCATTAAATTTTCTGCGTCAGTGTTATTTTATTTGGTTAATTTGATTCATCTTGCAAAACCGGTATAATTTAAGTTTGCACTAATCTCTCGCGCAGATTGAGATCAACGAGGCATGGCGGGTCAAGCCGGCCACAGATCGCACCGTTCTCCCCAAGGGTAAAGCCCAAGCCAAGTAAGTGCACCGTGGGATTGGGGACTCGTGCATTTCTTTCTTAACAATAGTGCACTTGAATAATAATGATGTCTCCAGCGAGCCTTTCACTGAAGGTATAAGTATAGGTTCTTTAGGCCGTTACACTTTACCCTGGTTACAATTTCAGTTGAATAATTTTATTGTTGATGTGTTAGTCGTTCATAACAGAAAGGCTTTCCGTAACATGAAACATGTATGATTAGTTGATATAGAGAATATTGTTCTGTGATGCAAGTGATAAAAAAAGCAATGTAGCTTGCTTAACTGATGGCGGAACTTCGTGCAGATATGAATCAGTAACACTGGCAGACAGATTTGTGGACATGGAGGTGGAACAGCCCATGATTTTCTCAGAATTTGATACTTCCAGATTCCAGGGAATGGTAAGTTTTCTTCTTCTTTCGAGGAAAAAGAATGCTAATGTCTGTCATGGATATTTTAAACTTAAAAACTGATCGCATGGATACAATTTGGTGCTTACATATTACACATGAACACGTGTCCTCTTTATTCCCTGGCTTTTGCCTGCTCTTCCGACTGAAATCATTCTGTGCAGCGATTGGATGATTTGGATGAACAGTATGTTAATGTTAACCTAGATGACGATGACTTCTCCCGTGCTGAGAATCATCACCAAGGTCTCTATTTCTGCTCTCATGAATCACTATGTGTTTGGTTGAGGGATAGCATTTTCTTACTCTAGGATATTATGTCAGCTGAGGCAGTGAATATCACCTTGGTCGATAATTTTGAGTCTGGACTCGCAGAGACTGACGTGTTCAATCATTTTGAGAGGTAAAGCAGTGTGGCATTCTTACTTTGGTTTGCTATTCTTCTATTATTGTGGTTATATGTTTCTTTTTCTCCTATTGCACCGCTAGGTCCCATATTTTTTTTTTTCAAGAACTTGTTGTGATCTGTAGGTCCCATATTAATTGTGCAATAGTGCCTTGTCTCCAGATTTGACATAGCAGATGATGAAACTACAGTCAATGTTACTCCTGATGAACACCAACAGGTTACAAGCATGCTGGTTCCCTCACCACCTAGACAGGAAGACCTGCCTCATCAACAAGAACCATATTATGCTGTCCCATCCCCTGGTCAAGAAGAACCTCAGCAAGGTTAAAGCAAGCACATGATTTTTTATATGTTACTTTATGGAAAAAATATTTTAGTTTCATAAAATCCAGAAATAGTAGGCTTTCATGCCAAAGGACTGCAACATTCATGTCTCACACAGCATTTTCTATATGGTGCTACATGGGAAAAGGTAGTTATTTCAATCAAGGGGATTTGCATCCCAAAATTTCTAGTGCATCGTTTTTTTTTTTTTTTTTTGTTTCTTCAATCCTAATATGACCTGATGATTACTTTTGACAACCAATGATCTTTTGTTCACTTTGGATATTCCTGGAAATATTTCTCTAAATCAAATAGCTAAAAGATCATATTAATTCATCATTTATCATTCTCTATGCACAACACTCAAGTATCACTCTACGTTGGATTAAATAACTCCGTGATTCACTCTTGATTGCAGCTATTGAATTTGCTAACTGTGGTTTTTCATTTTCTGAGAACGTGATATGATAAACTCTTATCAGGATATATTCAGGAAATTTAACTTGTATTGAATAAAACTTTTTTGACTTCTTTGAAATGAAGACTTGCACTCCGGAGTGAAATTCTCTTTATCAGATGACTAGCTGAACTTGATTGATATATTTATTTATGCCATATCGGAAGCTTCTTATTGCTGTTACTAACAGTTCTTGTGCAGGGGGTTCACTAGAGGAGCAAGAGAAACAGAAAATCAAGGTAAGCAATGTGTTTACCTGTGGGTTATAGTCTATGAAAAGAAGTAGAGTTCATTGTTCAGTTTTTTTCCTGTTTACCTGAGATATAACTTTACCTGACACAGCGACAGCAACCAACTAAACCGTCAAAGAGGAAAGCATCCAGGAAACTCCCCAAGTTGATTATGGATAACAACCAGATTATGATCCCAGGTAACATATATCAGACATGGCTGAAGGATGCATCAAGCCTAGTCTCCAAGAGGCGTAAAGTTAACAGTGTATGCTTGCTTGAAGAACTAACTTTAATTCTTGGGGCCTGGAGATTTGTGTCCGATGCATTGTACTGATAAAAGAAATAATACTTGCAGAATTTTAATTTTATTCGGTCAACCAAGATAAGTGACCTAATGGATATGCCCCCAGTTTCTTTCATATCCTACTCGGACAAGTCGCACTCAGAATTTTACTATCCTAAGCTGCTTGTGCAGCTCTGGAAGGAATGTACTGAAGTCAAGTCTGCAAAAGCTTCATCTTCAGGTCACTTCATAATTTGTATTTTTGTCTTAACTCTCTTGACTTGTAAAAATTGTACTGTTTTTAAAATGCTAATTTCTTACTGCCTTTTGTACTAAAGAAGAGCAACCTTCATCACAAGGACAACAGCCGGGAACCTCACCGCCTCAGGAATTTGTGCCACAGGTTGTTTTAGAATTTCTGTCCTGGAATGAAAACATCTCTCAATTATGAGCCAGTCATCATTATTGTTAAATGCTTTTGTCTTGATGAGTGAATGCGTTTGCAGCCTGAAGGAGAATATGAGAGGGGAATGGGATCTGATCCAATGGACTTCACGGATGGCATGGAAAAACTCAGAGGAAACATGAGTGCAGAGTATGAAAGAGCTTATGATCCCCTGCATAGTGACAATAGTGTTACTCCCGGAAGTCCTGGTAGGTAAAAGAAAGTTTCAGTCTTGCTTCTCTAGACAGTGGATAACATAAATCCTTCAGCAGGTTTAAGTCATAGGTCTGCTTCAAGCTCCGGCGGAACCGGGCGGGGATTTGTACCATTGGATCTGGAAGCACAATTGCCATCTGGAAGGTGATTTAACGAATAGCAACATGCTCATCAGTGTTCTGAATTATGCCCATGTGAACTTGTACTGAAAATAATTTGGCCACATGAAGCTTTTATTGTCATACACATTATTTAGTTTTTATGCTAGATATCATAAAAACTATATCATATCCTTGATGAAGTGTTAATCAAAACAAAAAATGGTTGATTGTTGATGTTTGCTCATTTTGGTCATTACTAGTCTTGATTAGTGTCTTAGAGTGGGTGTATGATGGTTACTGAACAGGTCTAAGAGGAGGCAGCATTCATCTGGAAGAAGCTTGGGAAGTCTTGATCCGGTTGAGGAAGATTTTCCACTTGAGCAAGAAGTGAGGGACTTCAAGATGAGAAGGCTTTCAGATATTGGACCAACTCCTGGTTGATTGCATTTCTCTCATAACTTTTTTTACGAAATATTTCTGTCTTTCATTCACTTGTCACATACAAATACAAGCTCATGAGTTCCCCAGCCAACATAAAATTTAACCAATTAACTTTTGTTTCAGATCTTCTGGAAGAAACTGAACCGACTCAAACACCATATGAGAGGCAGTCCAATCCTTTTGACAAGGTCACACAATCAATCCAGTCGTAAGTACCTAAAGGCATTGCTGATAATGCCTAGGCATCTCAATGTGGTTCCATGAAGTTACAACATGCGCGCTTACGTTTGTCTTATGTGTGAGTTTTCATGCAGGCACCTCAAACTACATTTTGATACACCAGGCGCACCTGAATCTGAATCACTAAGCCAGCTAGCGTATGGGATGACTGCTGCTAAGGCTGCCCGACTCTTCTACCAAATGTCTGGTATGTATTGTTCAACATTGTGGATATGGGAAATGCAAGAAGGCCTTCCTGAAATGATACCCAGTTTGTTCCTGTAATTAGTTCATTTTAGACTTCAGACGCCACACATGCATGCTCTTTTTTTGTAGGAAATTCTGCCAGCTTTTGCCAAAAATTCATAATCCTATTCAGTAAGAGTTTTGCTTGTGATGTCAACTAATGATTGTCACAAATTCGAATTGTATTAAATAAGTTTCATGCATTTATATTAATGCTGAGTTTGCTTGAAATCCTTGACACAAGGAGCAATGTCTGATAGGATGTTTATGGTTGCACACTTGTACTCGTACGCATATAATTGTGATGGTAGAATATAATAAATTGCTTATGAAAAATATTTTTGTGCAGTCTTAGCAACTTTTGACTACATTAAGGTTACTCAGCTGGAACCATACGGAGATATCTTGATCTCCAAAGGAGCAAAGATGTGACTTGGTGCTTCAGCACCCGAAGCAGTGTTTTGAAACTGATGTTCTTGCACATCTCGTTTAATATTATACGACGTTTGCGTTTGTACAGAAGGTCTTGCAGATAATATGATTTATATACGCTGAAGGAAAGGAAGATAGTACATAACGCACTAGGTTTGTATGTTTTAAGCTATATTGATGTTGAGATTTTTGAGAGGGGGTATAGGTTAGAGTTGCATGCCTGGGAATCTATCGCAGAGGTGATGTCGCCTGGGAATATTTATCTAGTAGTACTACTTTTGATCACTTAAATTTATATATTTGTAAACCTAAATTTATATCATCAAAGATTGAAAGGTTTAAACTTTGGAATGTTTGTGGTGGCAGTAGTATACATTTTTTTTTTTCTTGAGCAATAATACCTCGCTCCTTATACTGGACTACTGGAGCAGTAGGAGACGTGTTTAGATTTCGACTGGATTGTGGCCCACTGCACATACCAAGCCCAATCCACTACGACTACGCGCATCCCCCGTTCTCCTTCGCCCCGCCGGATCTCCTTCGCATTCCATGCTCCAGCAGCGAGCTGCAGCTCTGCCTCCTCGTCGACGAGGGAGGAATGTCAAATGTGTCCATGCTGCTGTTGCCAAAGTGCCAATTGACATCCACAAAATCAAGAGCAAATTAAATTCATACTATTACAATTTTATAAATTTTAAAATATATTATTTACGTGTCAATGACAGATAGAGCTTTGAAAAAAATAACACATAAACTCAAATAACATATTTTAAATTTCATAAAATTGTAATAGCATGTATCAAATTAATCCCAAAATCAACTACTAACACTGGGCTGCTCGGCGACCGCCGTCGAAATGGCCGCGTCGGCGTCCCCTCCCCGCCTGAAACCTCTCCGCCTCATCCGTCTGTGTCGCTCCATCTGGACTATCCCCGCCCCACCGCCGCCCTCTACGTGCGAGAGCGACCTCCACGACGCACTGAAGCGCCTGGTGCGTTCGGGTCGGCTCGCCGACGCTGAGGCGATGTTCGACGCAACGCCGCATCGCGACGAGGTCGCGTACACCATCCTCCTCGCCGGCCACGCCACGGCGGCTGATTTCCACGGTGCGATGGCGCTCTTCTCCCGCCTCCGTGCTTTCTTCCCACCGCACGCTGCCGCGGACCCGTTCATCCTCAGCCCCGTGTTCAAGGCGTGCGCCGCGGCCGCGGCCGCCGACACAGGTATGCTCCCGCACGCCACTGCGCTGCACGCGTTTGCTGTCCGCTCGTCGGCCGTCTCCTCCGTGTTCGTGGCCACTGCTCTTGCCGACGCGTATGCAAAGGCTGGCCTACTCGAGCTGGCGCTCAAGGTGTTCGACGAAATGGAGGATAAGAATGTGGTCTCGTGGACCACGCTTGTCGCCTCGCTAACGCGGGCCGGCCGGCGTCACGACGCGCTCCGCCGCTTCGCCGAGATGCGCACCTCCGGGGTGATCTGCGACTCCCATGCCTACGCGGCGGCGCTCACTGCGTGCGCGGACGCCGAGCTGCTGTCGCGCGGCCGCGAGGTGCACGCACTCTGCGCCAAGCTCGGCCTCGACGCCACGCCCTACGTGGCCAACACGCTCGCGACGCTGTACTCGCGATGCGGCGATGCAGGCCGTGCGCTAGCCGCGATCAGCCGTATGGGCTCGCGGGACGTGACCGCTTGGACGACGCTGATCGCCTCCTACGCCCAAACTGGTCGCTCGGAAGAGGCCATTGAAGCGTTTCTCAGAATACTGCACGAGGAGTCATCAAAGTCAGCGTCGCCCAATGAGTACACTTTCTCTGCAGTTATTGCTGCATCGGCAAACGTTTCACGAATATGTCTCGGTAAGCAGCTGCATGCGCAGGCTGCACGCAGAGGATTTGCTTGCGCCCGCACTGTTGCTAATTCCCTTGTCAAACTGTACACGCGCGCTGGCCTTTTTTCAGCTGCCGATGCTGTCTTCAGAGAGAGTATAATCAAGGACGTTGTTTCTTGGAGTGCTATTATATCAGGCTATGCGCAGGAAGGCCTTGCCAAGGAGGCTTTCACCTTGTTTGCAGAAATGCGGCATCACAGCAGCTGTCCTGGCCCAAATGAGTTTACTCTTGCCAGTCTCCTGAGTGTCTGTGCAAGTATTGCATCATTGGATACTGGACGACAGCTCCACGCTCTTGCTGTTGCTGCTGGACTTGAACAACATGTGATGATCAGGAGCGCTCTGGTTGATATGTATGGAAAGAGTGGTAGCATGTCAGATGCTGATACCGTATTTTCCCATCATACGAAAGATGATGTGATCTCATGGACTGCAATGATCGTTGGATATGCTGAGCATGGCCGCAGCAAGGAGGCAGTTGAACTGTTTGAGGAAATGTGCCGTGTTGGGATAAAGCCGGACCAGGTCACTTTTATCGGTGTGCTCACTGCTTGCTGTCATGCTGGGGAAGTTGAGCGTGGATTGCGATACCTCAATGCAATGAACAAGAGTTATGGACTGGAGCCTGCAAAGGAACATTATGGTTGCGTTGTGGATTTATTGGGCAGAGCGGGTAGAATCCATGAGGCGGAGGAGTTGATTGGTAGAATTGATGCCTATGAAAGAGATAGTGTGGTTTGGACATCTTTGCTTCGGGCATGTGCTGCTCGAGGAGAAAAGGAAACCGGAAAGAAAGCTGCAGAGAAGGTGATGGAGACTGAGCCATGGGGTGCAGGAGCACATGTGGCAATGGCAAACCTCTTTGCCAGCAAGGGGCAGTGGCGTGAGGCAGCACAAGAACGGCATCTGATGAAGCAGAAAGGGGTTGTGAAAGGGGCAGGGTGGTCATCAGTGGAAGTTGGAGGGGATGATAGAGGAATTGGTGTTTTTGTTTCAGGAGATCGGGCACATCCCCAGGACAATGCTATCTACAGGATGCTTGAGTTGATGTATTATGGTGCCGGATTGGGTCCATGTACTTCTGATCAATCGGATCTAGAGTCTGAACTGGAGGTGACAGTTAATAGTTAACTGGATAAGAAGCTCTGACCGCATGCAAAGTAGAAAAGAAAGAACTCTGCTTACGGCCTTGCTAGGATGAACATCAATTGCAAGAGAACTAAAGGTTTGGTCATCTCAGTTTTCCCTTTTTTTTCTTTTCCTTTTGGTGTGATGTATCTCTTGTGTGTCCTGATGCTGTGCTAACGCAGGTCCTGGCAGGATGACTGCAGCAATTACAGGTAATTCAAGACTTTACCGATTGAGGCTCTAGTGCTCATATGGTAGGAGTACTATTTAGCTGATTCTTCACTAGAGTAATGATGCTGAATCAGATCGAATTGCTTCCTGCGATGTCATGTCGATGGAATTATACCCAAGTTTATTTCAGGATGGATACGGATTGAAGAATCTCATACACTTTACTGTACCAGCCTAGGGCAAGTTTGCAGCATTGCCAGTGTGGCTTGCAATAGAGATGAATGTGATTTGATGATTCATAACTTTTTTATATAGATTATGATCTTATTTATTTGTTCTTGTATGAGGCCAGACCATAACATGGAAGATTGCAGGATTTTTGTGCATTTTGCCATTCTGGTTATATATATAATGGGCTAATGCATCTTTTATCTCTGCAAGAAGCAGGTGAGGCCCAAGACCAGAATAAGCTACTTGGTAAACACTAGGGATGGCATTAGCAGGGGTAGGAGCACTTGACACTTGACCTGGAAACAAACAAAAACCACGGGGGATCCTGAATCCTGATGGAGTGGTAGCAATGATGCCACTTTGGTAATGGACGAGCTTAGGCTCGGGGACGCTTTAACTAACTCTGGAGAGTCCTAGTCATTTCTCCACACACAGCCGTTTGAGGCACCAAACCAGGCACGCCAAAGCACCACGAGTGTAGTAGAATCACTTGTCTAGTGTCCGCAATGATCGAGTGATCAAATGGAGGACAAAGCAAGGACCTTTGTAACCTTCTGGACTTCTAGAGAAGCAGAAGCAGAGCATCTGAGGAGCTCCATGTGGTACGGAGCATATGGAAAAGGCCATAGCCGACGTGTTGAGCTCAGGATCAACTAACACCTCTAAAAGGTAAACCGGTCGAGGTCTGAAACTTAGGTGGCCAAGAGGACACCATCGAATCGCCGATAATTGCGAATAATCGCATTGCCGTGGCGGCAGTGACAGTGTTGACAGTTGACATGGACGAATTTTCGGGGAGGAATTTCTTTGGAATTAGAAAGGTGCTTTGGAAGGAGGAGAGACACGAGCGGTGCAGTAAAGTGGCGCAAATAAGAGTGCGGCATCCGATTCTATTCTTTGATTGCAAGGCATATATCCGTTTCATAATATGGTTGTCGTTTAATTGAGATGTTTCAAGGAAGAAAGTTAGGTGCTACTGGAGCGGTATAGTACTGAGACGTTGTTCGGGAATAAATCAGTGTATGGTTCTCAAAAGTGGAGAACAGAATAATCCATGTTTATCTGAAGGCATAATATGCTTCTCTCTGCCAGCTGAATTTCCGTTGGGGGTGTCGGATGTAGTTACGTCTAAAACACTTTTCTCCCAAACATCACAGCAAAGCGCCTGTAGCTCAGTGGATAGAGCGTCTGTTTCCTAAGCAGAAGGTCGAAGGTTCGACCCCTTCCTGGCGCGTTCTTTACTATTTTTTTTTTTGACCAAAGTTCTCTTAACTAACAAGTTGCGTCTGGTCAATGTGAGGATGTAGTTTGTTTCACGCAATTTCCTGTTCTTTATTTTTCAATTTAAAGATTCACAGCATTTGCTTTTTTGCATTATGTAAGGTCCAAGCTGCCAGATGTAGCGTATTCAAAACCCTGACTCTTGAGAGCGAGCGAGAGATCAAATAAACTAGCGCTCCTACAGTGGAGTAGCATCGATCTTATAGCCATATCACCTGGTTGCCCGACATGATTACCGTAATCGAACACCATCGGCTATAGTAGTGAATAGTCAATCATTGGCTCGCACTAATCTAGACCTGCCTCGACGAGGTCAAGTCCACGAAAGCTGTGCTGCCTTTTGACGCCCGAGCTCCGGAGCGGATGGCTACCGGGGAGGAGCTTGCCCGGCCGGCGACGGACGGTCTTCTCTTTTTTGTTTATTATGCCTGCCTTTTCTCCTCGTCCGTCCATTGATCCGTCCATTCATCCATTGAGGGAGCGAGCTGAGGCAAAAGTTGCTCTCTCCCTCATGAAAAACCGGCACCGCACCTCACATGCAGTTTTTTTTTTTTTTTCCATCCTATGATAATGATGCGCGTGTGCCTGGAAAGGAGGAGGTGCCGTGGCAGTCCGCTGGTTGCACGTAAAGTGTCCCGGCGCCGACGGCAACGGCTGTGGCTGTCTCTCGACACGTCTCGTCCGTCCATCGTCCACAGTCGTATCCTGGCCTTTCAAACATCAAACGGCGCCGAAGACAGATCGGTTCAGCGCTGCAAAAAGAAAAGAAAATCCGTGCCGGCTCGTGCCATGCAGCGTTCTTCCAAGACATGGCCCTGCGAAAACGCCGCATGAGAGTTGAAAAGAGAAGCGAGCGATGCGGATGGAAGTGTTCGTTCGTCGCGAGCCAGTGGCCGCCATCGAAAACAACGGCGGGAAAGGGCCTTGCTCCTCCTCGTAGAGCGAAATTTTAATAAAGCTCATCTGCATCAGACCGATGACTGAGAGACCATCTGCTGCATGGCCATGGTTACAGGCTTAGTTCCCTTTTGGCAGAGGCTGATTCAGTCAAAATCAGATGAGTTTTATCAAATACGATTTTAAAAAAAATGTGATTCTTGTTTATTGTGTAAAGTGATTCTGTGAAATGAACTATAAAAAAAAATTTATAGAGCTAAAAAAATTATTCTCTGTTCTGATTCGAAAATTTTATCTTAAAAAATAAAAAAAAATCACTTTAAATCAAAAATAAATTTAAAAATCTAAAAGGTGAGAGTCTACAAAAAGGCCCTTACTACACAGCACAGCGCGCGGCAACCGATCCATGTAATACTCCAGTGCCTGCTCCAGTCCAGTCCAGCTCGCCGGAGAAGACAAGGAACGATGTTGTTTGCACTGGTCGAGGACTCAGACTCGAGGGCGACATGGATGGCCCCGCCCGGCGCACGAATCTCCGGGGCCGGGCCAAACCAATGGACACACGAGGGCACACTGAACCAAGCTTCCTGGGACACCGCCTCATGTTTTACTTACCCTATCCGAAACTTACTTTATTTACTGCTTCATTTCAAAGTGGATTTGGTTTAGGTTCCTGCATGCACAATCGCTTTGTTAATCATACCTCTATACTCCACTGTATTCTTCAAAAAAAAGAAATAAAAGAATACATACCTCACTCCATTTTAATAAGCCTGCAAATAGCAGAGCTTTGCTTTATGTCCACTCATCAACGGCACCAATTCTCCTACCACTTTTTAATTTAAAGAGCTCCTTTTTTTAAAAAAAAAAAGAAATTAATATGTACTCTTCCGGTTATACAATAAAAGTTGTTTTGAATAATATTTTGCTCAAATATTAGGAATATAAATTGCAAATAACTTTTAATTTGTTAAATTTAAACATGTGAAAATTATATAATTAGATTTGTCTCGAAAAGTAATTTCATAAAAATATATATATGTCATCTTTTTATAAAAAATAAGAGTCAAAATTATATTTTAAAAACTGTGATCATTGTCCAAAATTTATTGCGTGACCGGAGGGAGGGAGTGTATGCCCGTACAAAATCCACACAAGGAACATTATTTGCACGAAGGGACACATATGCTACCTGTTCTTTATAAAACCCAGACAAAAAAAAAAGAACCCCCGGAAAAGGCTATATAAACCCCTCATCCACCTCACCCAAGCCAGAGGGAACTCCAAGTCTCCAACCATCGTCGCCCCCTGCTTGCTTCCCTTCCAAAACCCAAGCGGCCAAGCCACTCCCATCCCCATAACGAGGAGAAGGCCAGAAGAGGACACCACAGGGAGCAGCAGCGCAAAACAACACGTGGTTGCGCGCTCTAGCTACAGCCTACCGGTTGCTACGGGCGCCGATGCTACAGTGCCAGACATCCATGGCCGGATCAGCAGCGTTGCTGCGGCTTCGCCTCCTGTACCGGATGCTGCGCGTGGGGGAGCTCCTCGCGCTCGCGGCCTTCGTCTCGTGGTCGTCCTCGTACGTGCCGTCCGCGGTCGCCGCCGCGCTGCGCCTCGCCGGGTCCCTTCTCCTCAACGCACGGTTCGTCTTTGTGCTGGGGAACGCCATCGTGCTCCTCCTCTTCGCGCTCTCCAGGCACGAGCACGACATGTCCATCAGCTCCTCCTCCTCCAGCGACCAGCAACCTGCTACCCTCGCTTCCACGGCCACCGCGTCGCAGCAACAGCGAGAAGCTTCTTCTGTACAGCCGGTCGCCGGTGCCAGCTTCGCTTCCTTCGCCACGCCGACTACCACAGTACTGCCTTCCTCCGACTCCACGACGGGCGGAGCCGCGACGTCCTTCGCCACGCCCGCGGGCGCTCCACCGCCTTCGGAAGCGCGGACGGAGGACAAGCAGCCGGCGGCGCGCGTGAATAAGGCAGCGCGCGCGCCGAGGCGGAGCCGGTCGGAGAAGTTGTCCCCGCGCCTTGCGGCGGCCCGGCGCGCGGCGTCCCCGGAGCTTCGTCGCTGCGAGTCGGAGAACGGGCGCCGGCGCCGGTCGTCCGTGACGGCGCGCGACGCGGAGGCGTGCAGCTGGGGGCGGGAGGACGCGGACGAGTTCCGGCGGCAGGTGGAGGCGTTCATCGCGAGGCAGACGCGGTTCCACCGCGAGGAGTCCATGTCCATGACCACCGTGGCCGGCCACTGCAAGGCGGCGCCGGCTTTCAGTACCGGCGCCCTCGCCGTTGTCGAATAAGCTGACGATGAAAAGATCGAAAGACCCTGTGCAAAGTACTCCTGTACATAAAGAAGCTCCCTCTATTTGATCTGCTCGATCTTAGCAGTCGATCCACTAATGGTGGCGCGTTTCTTCCTCGGCGGGCACCGGCGCCCATGGAATTGGAAAGCAACAATCCGGATCAGCTACCATCTCGCATCCGAACCCTGCATGCTCTTACAGATGCCCAGAAACATGGTTGATTTGGATAATCGTCTTTTGATCTTGGTGGATGAATGTCTCGAGAGACAGGATGACTGGACTGGGCGCGTCTGAAATTCAGAATCAGATGCAAAGAAAAGGCAGAAGGGCCCGTTTTTCACGCAGAAAGTGCGGGAATCACACGATGATGTATCGATTATATTACGTTTTTATACCGGTTCAACTGTTTAACCGTGATGGTCAGTGTCCAAACACCGGGAGAAATAAGCATGTCAGAAATCATCGTCCACAGTTGCATTGCACTCGATGCCTTTCGTTCACGATGGCAAGCAAAGAATCAGTTTGGTGACACGGACACTGCTACTACTCCAGTTGCTACCGCGGCAACTGGTATTGGTATTCGATCGTCTCCTTCGTTTGCCGTCGGCCGGGATCTTTATTAGGCTTCGCTGACCCTTGCTTTAATCTTGCTGTTGCATTGTTTCTTCCTTTCCCAGCATCTTCCAAGCATAGTTTTTTCATCTCCACTATACCAGATATGAGAGAGAGAGAGAGAGAGAGAGAGAGAGAGAATATTAATATCAATATCCATATTATCCACTGGCACTAACTGATAGTTTGTGCAGCCTGATTGCTTTGTCGCCGCTCCAAATTTCATTATCCACTAGTAGATGTTTCGATTCTCCTCCAGGCAGCAGGCGTGGCGGCACGAACAAAAGGCAAGCAGGGTCAACATCCTCACAATCCAACACTCGTAAACGCATAATCTAATCTAAAGGAGTCTCTGCTCTCGTTGTTTAGGGCAGCAAATGCAGGAGCCCGGTCGGTTGTTCATCCGTGCCCTTTGGGTTGGTTATAAAATACAGTACAAATAAGGAGCACCGGATGCTGCTACCAGCAGAAAATATAAAAATGGCTATTATAGTTCCAGCGCTGCTGCTGCTGCTTGCCTGTTGTAAATATGTTGGTGTTCTGTTTGGATTTTATGCTATGGCAGCAAAGCATGATTCAAGTATGGAACACATGTCACTGATGTCGGACGTTGTACCTGCCTGACAATAAACATTACTTGCATAGGGGAAAAAAAAATACAGTACAAATAAGGACCAGAGTGTTTTTCTCCTCGGAAAACTCCGTCTTAAACTGAAAGGGAAATGAGTGGGCCGCCATTCGAATCACTGGACCGGGACGGCCCATCCTGCTCAAAACGTCGCAAGGTAACACAAAGGCAAAAGGGAGCCATGGAAAACTTAGCATGGAAGCAAAACATTCTTTCTATTCATTTTCAAGGGAAAAAAATGGAATCCTTATACTTTCTATTTCTGCTCAAGGGGGTAAATGGTGCAAAACAGGGCTTGTATAAATGTTGTTTTTTATTTACCTTACGTTTCACTCTCTCCTGCACAATGAAAAATGCGACCGCAGATTTTTCTAAATAAAAAGCGCTTTTCCTCGAGTCATTATTTGATCACCAAGGCTTGCGAGAGCGCGCGCTTGATCGGATGCTCGGGAATCAATCAACCGCCGGGCCGATCGTCACTGCATATTGAGCAGGGATAGCAATAGCCTTCGTCGAGGTTTGGGGTTTTTGCCTAGGTGGAGTGGTACCCACATTGTCAGTGAACCGTGCAGGTGAAGAGGGTGCAGTTTCGGATTTTGTGAACCCTACTCTACTCTCCCCGTCCGACCCAGGCCAAGCACCATCCTTTTTTTTTTTTTGCAAATCACGCAGCAATCCCCTCTCACACGAGCCGGCCCCTCCCCTCTCTCTCCTTCGTGCGGCCGCGCAATCCAGGGTCCGTGCTGCTGCAGGCGGCGGCGCCCAGGGTTTTGCTGCTCCCACCGCGCTCAAAGCGGCAACGCCACAGCCGGATCGCGAAGGCGGGGGAGGAGGCGGC
>BCLG01001116.1:75015-116729 GCA_001602295.1 Zoysia matrella | reverse complement strand
CCACGCGGGCGTGCGTCCGGCTCGCGTGGCGCGCATGCGGGGCGAAGAAAGCGGGCGCGCGGCAGCTGGCACTCGGCGCTGTCCGCTGGAGGAAGAAAGCGGTGGAGTGCGCTGACAGGCGGGCCCCGCTTTCTTTTCTATTTTTCTGATTTTTCCAATGATTTCCTGTGCTGCACTGTTTTTGCTCTAAAAACACACCTTTCCGAGCTATAAAAATCTTGAAATTTTGCAGGGTGGTAGAACTTTTCGAGATGAACAACTTCTATTTTGGGCCCAAGTTCAAATTTCAAATAAATTTTATTCTATAAAATTTTGAAAACAGTTAATCATTTTGAGAGAAATAATTCATTTGGGCCATTTAACTTTTGAAAAAATTTTTACAAAATTTCTAAAATTCAATTCTTTGCAAGACTATTCAAGAGAGTATTTTTCTTCACAATATCTCTTTTAAAAGTTTTGAACTCATTTTTGAAATTTGAATTTCAAACGAAATTTGGAAATTTGATTCGAGTCAATTTTAAATTGTTTTAGAGCTTGGTTCCATATTTCCAATCTTGGAAATTTTGCATCTTTATTCAATTCAAAGTGGAATCTTACAGTAGATGTACGTAACGTTACTGCGGCACCGTCCTGATCCCAGCAGAGGACTTGTGTTTGCAAGAGCTAATCGGAAAGTTTTTTGCGCACAAAACGGCTTCTCCAAAAGTTCTTTTTCTGAGCGCACGTGCATAGCAGCATAGGGTCTTAGCTAAACTTCAGCTGGAGCATCGAGATCCAACCGTGCGTGGCGTGGTCCGGCAGCTGATCCACCGCACCGTCGGTGCATCGCGGAGACAAAACTCGCTGTTCGTGGACACCCCAGTCTCGGCGGGGCCAGGCCCAATGCCAGTGATATCCCCTGCGCGAGCTCGCGGCCGACGAGATCACGCCGCGGAGCCGGCGCGGATCGCAACGTATAGGTACGTGGTCTCTGCTCCGGTGGAGCCGGCAGCACGGCCCCGCTCGTTGGTCTCACTCACCTCACGGGCCGATCGCGTCGGTTGCGCCGTTGCTGTTGCGAGGCCGATAAACAATCGCTTCAGAGTTCAGGCTGCTGATGCTGTGCCGGCAGCTCGTCCCTGGCCGGCTGGTCGAGGAGATGGCGCTGTCAGCCCGTGCCGTTGGTCCGTCGCCGCGGAGCAGTTCATGGCATGCTCCGACGATCCCTCTATTAGCGGCATTGGTCGATGACGTTGTTAAACACTCGGCTGACAGCGCCCCTGGCTGTTTCTGTGTCGCGACCACCGCGGCCGGCCAAATATCATGTGACAAACTGAAGCAAATCCGGCGGAGGTAGTGACATGAACGTGGCAACTGGCATGTGACCGGAAATGTTGTCTCCTCTTGGGCGTGCTGATTACTAATACTCGTATTAGCGACTTTGGTCTGCAGCGACGAAGGGAGTAGGTGACTAGCCGACGTCGGCATCGTCAACCTAAGTTTCCTGCGGGGAACCATTCCTTTGCACAACTAATGCGAACTGAGGCCTATCAAAGGGCCGTCATGGACGATGATGAAGCGTGTTGCGTTTAAGAAAGGTCGTTAGCAACCAAATTAGACTGATTTAATTGTGAAATGACTCAACACCGTGAACGCCACCTCAGACATTGTCCGTCCGTTTCCTCGTCGGGGACCTCTGGGTCCATGTGCTGATATGCGGAGTTCTACTAGGAGTATGTACCAAGGTACCAACCAGACTCGCGTCGTCCCCAATCCTTCAATTTTTAAGAGACTGCTTGGGCCCTGTTTGATACAGCTAGAATTTAATAAAAAATAGTTTATTTTTTAGTTAATAAAAAACAGTTAAAAAATAATAAGCTGTAAAATAAGTTTGCTGTTTGGCACAACTTTTGTTTATTTCTGTAAATAAGCTGAAAATAAGCTATGCCAAACAGGCCACTTATAGTCTCTCCGTCAATGCTCATGTAAATTCAATTTTTAATACACGATAGATTTGATCAAACCTTAGAAATGAACTTAATTTTTTTAACAGGTGGACTAGTACTGCTTTTGAAAAATACACGAAAAATACCTCCTCCGTCTGGTCTCGATTTATTAGTGGTTTTAGAGTTGGACACGAAAATTAAAAAAAGTGAAAAAAAATAGAATGAGCTGAAAACAAGTAGCAGAAAGATAGAGACAGAGAAGAGAGAAAGTGTATTGAGAAATGAGAATAATATAATTTTAAAAAGAAATTGTTGAGTGACTTATAATTTAGGACCGAGAGAGTAAAAGAAAAGAGAACAATCTAAGTATAATACGCATCTCATCTTCGACTCTCTCTTTCTCCATTGCCCACATATATAGCTCGAAAAATGCCAAGCATTTCAGCTAAGATATCTGACTAAGGCACCAATGTCATCGTATACGTACCATGGTCCCCTAATGTGGTGACACTGACACCGCAAAAAGGCTGGTCCACAGAGTCTCGAAACACGTAATGCCGTGTGTCAGCACTAAGTCCACCTGTTTGAACCACGTAATGCTATATAATCTAGCATTAAGTAGAAAATATGGCGAACGTTAGAACTGGTGTGTTTGAAATACAGAGGATCCATCGTACTCGCGTGTGAAATTCTCGCGTTGATAAAGTAAGCGAAGACGGAAAAGTCTCCAAATAAACAGTCAAACTCTGCATCCACAGCCGGAGGAAGAGATCGTGCATGTGCCGTGCATGGCGAGCGAGGAGACGCAGGCCGCCCGCGGCGCCGCGCGTCGCAAGCGACAGCCCAGACGTGGATAAGATAAGCTGGCGCACAGCCTGGTCTGCCCTGGACTGCCGGCGGGGGGAAGCCAAGCCGCTTCTTCGAATCCCCCTTGTCGTGGCGCCGCGGCAGGGGCGACCGCTATCTCACACGGAGCCGAAAAGCAATCCTCCTTCCTACCCGCGAACAGAACCGGTAGGACAGAACGAAAGCTCCCCATTCGGCATAAACGCAGAGTGTGAGCAGGACACGGTTGTCCTGATCAGCGGTAGCGATTAGAGAGCCCCAAACGACCAGAATACTATACTCAATATTATCTGCATTCTGCAGTGGGCAAATGCAGATCAAGTTATCATGTGTATCAGCACTGGCCTAGTAGCTTCGTCGTGTGCGTACCTGTCTATCAGCGGTCCAATTCTTAAGTGGCCGCGCGCTATTTCTGCGTTTTGCATGTGGGGAGGAAATCATCGTCAGATACATACGTGTCTTGACAGAGCGGTGCCCGAGTTCCGTGATTTCCGTCAGGGCTCTGGGCAACGTGAAAATGGCAGAATTTTTTTTTAATCAATGCTACGTGTTATCGAATTTTAACTTTAATTTATATAATATTATAAATAATTAATATCAATATTAATTAAGTAATATTAATATTCGATGTCACGTAACATCCATATCACATAATTTTTTTTCTAAACGGCAAGGGTACTACTAGCTTGACGAAAACGCGATGCGGTATTCTGGCTTCTCGCGGTAAACCTCGTCTGAGGAATCATTGGAGCACGGAAGTCCTCACCGTCGTTGATCGCTGTGGGTTCGCTCCTTTTCGAGCGAAGAATGGGACGTGGGTTTCTTCCGGGGACGGCTACACATTCACTTGCAGCGTGACTGTTGGTCCGGTACACCGGCCAGAAATGTCTGTCTGAACAAAACGGCAACGGGTAGTACGACGTTGAGACAAATTGAGCTACGCAAAGCGTGAAGTCGCGGGGCATATGGACATCGTTCGGTATGCTGTTCTTTGATTCGTTTCAACGCTGGAACACCAAAATGCTGCCTCGTCACACGTCTACGATTCTCCCTCGAGAACAAAACTGAGGTTCTTTTAGTTTAGCATCTTTCGCACGTTCTCTTCAGCAGTTCCTTCACGGCGCAGCGCTGGAACCAATTCTCCGCTAGTCCGCTGCAACAAGACCGATGCTCCATTCGAGCTGAGAAAGCTTATAAACTACTATGCCCTCTCCATCCTTTGTGGCACTAGCCGCCCTACCCGATAAGCTAGCTTCCCGGACAGAATTATGATTTCTTGACAAACGAATAACCAACAAACACACAAGCTTGTGTTGTGATCTTATCCCCACGCTACGGATACCCCCTCTGCTGGGGCAACCTTCGTGCCTTGCCAACACGGGGTCAACAAACCCAAGCAAGGGCTACATGTAGTTTTCGGGGGTCCATACGCCGTCTTTCTCAGGCATCGTCCTTGGCGCGCCCCACAGATACATCGCTGTTTCTCGAGCCAACTCTTGGCGCACAAACACAGCACCGCACAATACCAGGAGCCGGAGGACGCGACGCCACTAGAACCAAATCGGTGCTACACCGCGCACGCGGAAACGGGCAAATCCCCTGCTCCAAGCGAGTCTTCTCAACCCCCGAGCCTATCTACTCGGCAACGGCAAGGCGGCGACACACCGACACCTAACACCGGTGGCCGGTGGGTGGGTACGTAGCCGGCGTCACCAGCGTCCATCCAAAAAACACTGTTCTTTAAAAGCCCACAACGCCGCTCGCACCATGACAAGGCATATCACCGGATCTGAGCAGCCCAGTGGCGTACTAAATTTTACGAAGAGTATGCTAATTTTTTTTTACAGTTGTACAAACGAAGACAACAGCAAATATGACAGCAGTGTCAGTCACTAAAAACTAAAAAAAAAAACTGAGCAAACTACAGAGCACTTATCCTTCTCATCCGAGATGACTGAAGATCCACCCCAAAGTATCAAACTTTAGTCTAGTTTACTAGATCTACAAAACATGCGGTCTAAAAAAATGTAACTCGTAAATGCATCGTAAACTCAGACTCGTAAGAGAGAAAAATATTAAAAAAACATATCACTAGAAGCAAAAGTTCTATCCTTTGATTATCAAGTATTCTGTCATTCAAAATTAAATGTTTTATGTATTTCGTTTGAAGATTCAACAAAACTAAGTGTATTTGATGTCAAAAATCACGGCGGAGCAACAACATCTAAATGGAAAAGATATTAAGTAAAATGGCTATTAGATACATAAACCGAGTACGTAAATATTAATTTAGATACTTAAATGAAAATAGCAGTCTAAACTTATATCAATGTCTAAAATTTAATTATTGTCATCTCTATCAAATATGATACATATATATAGCAATATTTTAAAATTATCTATATATATTTACTATTTTTGATATCTGTTAAAATTAAAACTTTAATCGACACATGCATTTAAACTAATTTGAGCTAAGTATGCCGCGGTATACTGACCCACCCGCTGGGTGCCCGAGTGTGAGCAGCAGCACCATCTAAAGAAAAAAGATACAAGCCCGCGCACGCACGGCCTCGCCTTGCCGGACACATTTCCGGGTCAGCTTTCTTTCCCCTCGCCGTGCTCGGCTCGGGCGACGGCGACATGCTACCCGACGCCGCGCGTGAACGATCCCCACCAGATGACCCGCACGCATCTCATGAGATGAGAGACGAGATGAGGTGAGGTGAGATGCCATCAGCGTCGCCGGGCAGGGACCACGCCCCACAGCACCGGGGCTTGGCTCTCATTAGCCGTAGCATCATGAGGTGACTAATAGAGTGTTATGATACGGCACCGCTCCGAGTGCGAGGAGCACGAATCGTATTGGTGTTCGCGATGAGCGTAGGGGTTCCAGAAAGGCCCTAGCATTTCGCGCTTTTGTACCGTGCCCGGAGGAGAAACGAACAAGGTTTCGTCGGAGGTGCCACGTAAAGGTGGTAGCTTTTGGTGATAAAATACTACGTGGTTGGGCGTTGTTTTGTTACCGGATGCAGAAAAAGACAGGGAGACACCAGGCACGAACACCTACAGAGGGAGCCACCAATTGCGCAACGTTCGCTGCATCAGCAAAGCGAAAGCAGTAGATTTCTAGAACTCTAGAAGAGCGGAGGGCAACAAAGAGTTCCCTAATTTGCTTCCAACATCACGACTCACGACCGGTCAACACTATCTACGCAACAAGATGAAATCGATGGTACCAGCTGATAAGGACGTTACGCGCACCAGAATTCTGAAGTACAACGGCACGACCAGATGACCGCCAGCTTAGCTTTACCGTCACGAACGAAATCAATCAACCGTGTACCTGCCGATGACGGAGCTTCAAAAATTAACAACCCGATGACGAGGCGTGCAGTAGATTTCCAGAGTCCCGCACACAACACGAATCTCACATGGAAGCACCCGATTAGCCGAGGCTAATTGCAAAAGGCGAAAAGGGCCCCTGTCGGTTAGACCGTCGCTGTCACCCGGATCAAATCAGCGAGCCTGCCTGAAGCCGAACTGCGAGCCTGGCAAGGGCGGAAGACAGACGCGTGTGACTAGAGCCGTCCTTCACCACTTCGCGGGAGCGATACCAAGCACCAAGTGACACGAAATGGTTGGTTCTTTTCGTCCACAATTGTTCACAAAATATTGGTTGGAGGCATTGAGCAGAGGGCGACATGTATAGATGCTAAGTGGGAGCTGGCAAGGAAAGTGAGGTGATGAGAAAACAAAAGGTTCTTGCAAGGGAAGACGAGAAAATAAAAAGGGAGATGATAAAAGGAAAGAAATCCTTGGATGGAGTTGTATGGCGATGCGAGGAGAGCCGCGGCAGCAGCATAATAATGATTTACAAAAGAATAAAGCGGCGAAGGATGGTGAGCCTGACGGAGTGGGGAGAGGCCCCCACCGGAAAAAAGAGAGATGGTCTTTGGGCGGTAGCTCACAAGTCGCGTGTTGCTTGCTCGCTCGCTCGCACATCAGCCATTTCCATCTGCCTTTATTAATCTCCTCGAGCTGCTTAATAACTTCAGCTAGTGAACAGCAGCCTTCCCTCCCTGCTTATCTGGTCGAAATGTTTGTTAGTGTCAATGCGGTCGTGCACGGCCACAAAGATGAGGATTCCAAGTTACTCATGTTCGCGAGTGACGGTGACTCTGCTGCCATGGTCCAAGAAGCCAGTCCATGGTGAGGGTGAGTGCTTGTACTGGTATTCTTTGAGCGTCGTTAAGGGTCACTGATATGGATGGGTGGGTTGATTGCAAGATTGAAAGAGAAGAGACCGAACGTCAGAAGATGAGAGGGAGATGAGGGAAAGAACAAATGCTGCAAACTGCAAAGTCTATTTCTCTCTGCTTTTATTTATGATGATGAGGCTGCAAGCCTGCATAACTCTGTAAAGATACAAATGACCTGACCTCTTGTTTTAAGTAGTAACAAAACGATAAAAAAAGAAGTGGAAGAAGAAACCACTATCAACATGGCAACATGAACAATCTAACAAAGAACATTTAATCGAACAGAACAAAAAAAGAAATAAAAAATGGGTAAGCAAAAGCATACTATAGGTTTGAACAGGTAATGAGACCAAGAATTAGAAGCTCACAATTTGTACGGCGTCGGGCAAAGAAGGAAAAGAATCTTTCTCTCTTTTCTTTTTTTCTTTTTGATGAGGTGTTATGGTTACCGGGACTTGTCCGCGCCGGCGACGGCGGGGCCGTACAGGTCGAAGGGCGCCCAGAGCGCGTCGAGCGGGCACGGTCGCCCGGCGCCAAGCCTCGCCCACGGCTTGCCGGACCCGGACCAATGCAGCAGGCTCACCGGCCCCGGATGGAGGTCGCGACAGCTGCCAAAGACATTGTCGCCGCCCAAGCCGTGTTGGTTCCACCTGTGCTCGATCGGCGCCACGTGCCCAGCGAACACCAGCAGGAAGGGCGGCAGCGACCCTAGCTCGTAGATGCGCCCCGCCGGCGATTTCTGTATCTTCATCCACCGCTCGATGCGCTGGGTGTAGCCCGTGTCCCGCCACCGCTGCAGGTCGAGCACCATGACCCCAGTGTTGAAGTAGCACGGGTTCCGGCCGGCGAAAGTCCCGGCGAAGTGCTGGTCTGACCAGAATCGGGCGGTGAAGTACTTTGTAAAGTTGGCGTGGCAGTACTCCGGCGCGCCGACGGTGCGGCCGCCTAGGTCGGTGCGCCAGAGCTTGGCGACGTCGTCGACGAGGACGAGGTCGGAGTCGAGGTAGATGACGCGGCGCACGCAGGGTTCGAGTAGGTCCGCAAGGTAGTTGCGCGCATAGTTGAGCGGCTGCTCCAGGGCCTGCCGCACCGACGTGGAGATGAGCCCCCGGACGCGGTCGGGGTCGAAGTAGTAGACCTTGAACCTGAGCTGCGGGAAGACGGCGCGGACGAGGTCCCCGAGGCCCGGGTCAGAGACGAGGAAGTGGAAGAAGACGCTCTCGGGGCACCGGGCGTGCTGAACCACCGAGTGGACGGCGGCGACAGAGCCCCGCAGGTACTCCTCATCGAGCGTGATCGCGATGTGGACGAGGGAGGGGTCGCAGACGTCGGTGCGATTTGCGGCAGTGGCGGCGCAGTCGGCGGCATTGCGGAACGACGGCGCGCGGCGGAAAGCGACCCCCCTGGCGCCGCCGGCGATCTGGCCGGGGAAGCGGACGCTGCCGTCGAATTGCGAGGACCGGATGGCCTCGGCGGGCGGGAAGGACTGGAGCGACGGCGACAGCACCACCATCAACATGGCGGCCGAGAAGAAGCCGGACAGGCGCGCCACCCACAGCATCGCGCTCGCCCGGCGCGGCCACCGCTTCCTCGCGCCGGGTCGCCCGCTTTGCGGCTGCCTCGACCACACCGACACGCCGTGCCGCCGAGCGATGGCGTCGGCCAGGCTGTGGGGAAGCAAAAGGGGGGAGGGGAACGCGCGCACGGGCGGCAACGCCTCCTCAATTGGATCGCGTCGCGGTCTCCTATCTGGTGGCGGATCGGCGCTTGGAGTGGGGGAGAAGTGAGCGCGAATCCATGCGAGGCCAGGCGAGGCGAATGGGGGTGGACAGGACAGGGCAGCAGCTGGAGAAGAGGCGGAGGCGGCACCCACCAACCCACTGGCCACCGCGATTTTCCCCTTTCCTCCTCCGCCCGGCTTTCTTTCCCTCCCCTCTGCGGCGCGGTCGCGTGACGGTGGTGGTCACCGCCGCTGCGATGCTGCTGCTGCCGCCGCTCCGGCCGGTTTCGATTACTTTTGCGCTGCGAATTTGGGGGGTTTATCTCCTTATTACCTCCCGGCTTTGTGTACAGCGAGCGGAGTGGGGGAGGAGGAGGCAGCTGGCATGACTCGCTCGGCTGGGGCGGGCGGCAGTGGGAAGACGGCGAAAAAACGAACTCACCGATCGCCTCCTCCTCAGTTTCACCGCTGCCACTTCCCTTTCTATCCGCTCGGATTCGTCTTGGCCGTTATCGGATAGATTTTGTCCGGTTTTCCTGTGGGGCGTTTCAATTTTTCGAAATGTGGTTGACTGAGCGCACATCGCATGTCTGCCTTCTGATTTATAAAAAGGTTTAAGGTAAACTAGGCGTGGCTAAACGAGGAAAAGGAGAGTATGCTCACCGAGTCATCGTGACAGTGAAGAGAATGGCAACAGGTTACTAGTATGCCACAGTAATTGTCTAATGCAAGATGCTGAAAGGTTGTAGGGCTGTCAGATTTTGATCAGAACAGTGTAGTTTAACAACGCCAGTCCTAGAAAACGAAGAAAGTACAAGCACATGAGTCGTGAGAGGACGGGATTCCTGTGCAGTCCTACCGCGGCTGCAACTTAAGTACAGTAGCGACCGTTCGGATCGAGCGGATTAAAAAAAAATTGGAAGTTACTGTTCATAAAAAATATTGTAAATAGTATTGTTTATTTAATGTATAAATGCCCTGTAACGACAAATTTTATCTGATGATTTTCAAATCAGACAACTGAGATCACCGTGCGGTCTCAGTTATTACTATACGCGATCTCCATCCGTCGTGAGAGCGTTTTATTATGAGTACGTAGGAGTAGTAACAAAATTATCACTCGCGGTCGTTCATTCAGGCTCGGCACATGCCGTTGTCGAAGCGCAACGACCACCACATTCTGCGAGAAGTGAGAACGCGGACGCCATATTTTATCGTCACGATGATGAAGCAGCTGTGGTCATCACGACCGTTTCTGACAAAAATAAAAAGGGAAGAACTAAACGAGAAAATAAAACCATTTCAGCAATCTACCTGTCCTCTGCGTTGAAAGGGATATCCCAGCTATCCTCGCGACGACCGTTGACTTGGCGCCAGCTTCACGAACGCACAAGACGGGACGACGCTGCCGTTTCGAAGCGGGGGGTTTTTTTTTATTCTGAAGGAACTCCAACTCCGCCTGAGCTGGTAGATAGCGTGACCTGCTCGTTTCCATTTCACGCCGGGTCGGGGCAACGTGGTAGGGCGCAGCGAGGCGAATGGCGGCGCGGACCGGGCGGCCAGCCGTGGCTCGCGCGCACCACGCTCGCCCGCCTCGGTTTCCACGTTGTAAGTAGCCGTTGCGATCTGCCTGCTCGCCCGCCAGAAGAGGTCCACCGCCTGCCACACCTCGCTGCCTGCCGTACCGCCGGCGTCCCGACGTTGACGCGCGCCGCGCCAGGCTCTGAACGTGAACAGGGGCGGCGCAGCGAGGTGGCATGTCTCCGTGCTGCGGCGTTCCGACACGTCTATCGCTCGCAGCGACGTGCTGGATTGTCCGCCCGTGCGCGCTGGCGGCGGAGGCGACGACGAGTGCTGACATCCGCAGCGGTGTTCCGGATGGATGAGAGAACCGGCGACGCATATTCAGCCCGCATGGCGCGCTGCTGCAGAACAGCTGGCCTCGACAGTGGCGTACCCGTCACCCTGGATCGAGTTGCAATCGATGATGGAGCACAAACACGAATGGTTTTTCATTCAGACCTCGCTCGTCTCTGTACGAACAAAATACGGTTTGGTACGAGTATTTGGTAGGCTCATATGATTGCCATACGAGAACATGAACATCCTTATCCCCCGGCAAATGATAACAAGATACTAACCAATAATCTGCATGTGGCTCGACTTGTTGACCTGGTACATAATTGCAACTAGTTCCTTCCATTCAGAAGAAGAAAAGGTTTTTATTTCCTCGTGAAACCAGCGAAGAAAAGAATTTCAGGTCCTTGTCAACCGCAAGCACGAACCTGCATGTGGCGCCTCTGTTGAATTTCACGTTCGAGCTGTTCGATGCCCCCCAAATAAATCAGGTTCACCTTGTTTCTTTATTTTAACCAGCCAATTTGCAAAGGCCAAAGTACAATCATTTTCACGTTCCTCCTGATGATTGGGGCTGGAAAGGCTGGTTGCGTTCGGTTCAGCATGTCCAGGAATAAAGCAACCCGGAGGTGCGCACATGGCGAGTTCTTGGGATGGAAGCAGCTCCATCCAGACTTGTGGATTGCCAAACCGAACACCCGATTCGTCAATTACTTGATGTTGCCTACGCATCGGCATACAATTAGAAGGACTGACCCTGACTGACTAGAGCTCGGCAACGGCATATGATGGGATGTTCATGTCACGTGGAACTTAGCGTCGCGGAAGGAAAGGTCCAGGATCCCGATCAGGTCTCCAGCTCTCTCTCTCTCTCTCGCGATCGAAGGGAAGACTTTACCCGGCGGCTGTCTTGTTGGGGCAGAAGCGTTGTTTGCACCAAAATGGTTTAGGCTTCGTTTGGCATAGATTTTTAGAAAACAATTGTTTTAAAAAAATAGCTTCTCCAAACAAGGTTCTGTGCATGAGATTACTCTATGAAATATGCAATGCTTGCAGCAAAGCGCGGGGGTTTCAGCTAGTATCCTTTAAAGCGATGGCACACGGATATGCCTGTCAAGAGATAATGCTCGAGCTCGGCTCTATCTTTGTTAAGTGACTTGGTCCAGTGTCGATACTTAGCAAGTGTGACATGACATGAGTTTCTACTGCGCCCTTGCTAAATAACTCCACTTTATGTTTTCTTGGACAGAGGGTGAAGCAGCACCTGTGTATCTGTCCGTGTACTTAATTATATACTGCCCTTATGTGGAACCTAGTACTGTCCATCTGAAACTTTTGAGTATTTGAGAATGCCTCTGCAACTGTCCTAAGCTACATTCATATGCTTCACATTAATCAGAATGGAAGATTTTACTATTTTAGAACGAATGCAGATCGATTCAACCTTTCTTGAATACAGTTTTGCGAACCCTTTCTCTGGGTATATATTTTTAGATGTGATTCAATCTTCTATTCTGATTTCTTACCAACTTTTTTTTTATGTGCGTTGAATGGGATACCTCGACGTATGGCGAGCGTGATCGCTTGAGGAGTAAAAATTCAATTGGATTGGAAGTTTAGTGAGTCGATCTTGCCAGTTTTGTAATTGGAGGACTTGTTGCAGTGACTGAAGAAGGCAAATAGTACATCCTTGAACATTGCTTGGCTCTATGCATGGTCTGGGCTCCATTCAGATTTCCAAAGCGAATAGGCCTCTTTGGTTTTGTCCATTCAAACGTCCAGGCCTAATGCCGCGGCCCACGCAGAAGACGCCGTGAAACCGACTAATGAGATGACATCTGTCAATACGCTGCTGCTGCCCTCAGGCCTCAAAACCAAAAGCCTGCCCCACACCAGTCCACCGTTCCTTTCGGTTTTGGCGCGGCGGCCCGGTGCGCAAGGCGAAACGGTGGGGGGAAGCTGAAGCAACCGCGGCGGAGCGGCGAAAACCGGTGAGCTCTCGAATCGCCCGACTCATCCACCTTTCGAGTCTTCGAGTTCTTCCTCCTCGTGCGTGTTCCGGTGATCGAGATCCCATATCGGTCCGCCTCTTTGCGTAATTTTTTTGGGCGCATTTTCGGAACCAGAAAGCGCCGCAGCTCGGCGTAACGGCCGGTTTTCTCAACCCCTCTCTTACAGGAATCATGGCGGAGCCGGAGCAGGGAGGCGCCGCCGCCTTCATCCGCGACGCCCCCTTGCCAGTCGTCCTGGAGATCATCAACCGCCTGCCCGCGATTTCTGTCCTCCGCCTCCGCGCGGTCTGCAAGGAATGGGGCGTGGTCGCGTCCCACCCGGCCGTCCTCTACGTCCTCCATCGCCTCCAGCGGCCGCTGCCGCTCATCTGCTTCAACCGCACCGCCTGCCCAGACCGCTACGTCCCGCTCACGGACTACTGCGTCGAGGGCATCAACCTCCGCTCCAGAGAACTGCGCTCCATCTTCCGGTTCACGGACAGCGAGTACCGGAACTTCCAAAAGTTCGCCCCCGCCGATGAAGTTGCCCCCATCAACGACTTCCCCGTCAACTACGACTACTACGAGGACGACGACGACGAGAAGCGCTTTATGCGGCGGCTCACGATCCACGCCTCCCTCGACGGTCTCCTCCTCGTCTCCTACGTCAATGCCTATTACGTCCTCAACCCCGCCACGCGCCAGTGGGCTACCCTCCCGGATCTTAGGAGCTTCGACGTCGTTGGGTTCTACAAACACGTCTCTACCGGCGAGTACCGTGTGCTGTACGTATCAGGCAAAGATAATGCGGATGCCGATACATGTTACTACGTTAGCGCGGTGAACTCGCTGATGGGCAGGGGCATTGGATGCCCCATCTCACCGTCGGCGGTTGAGGACATGGGATTGGACATTGGGCTAGAACCTGCCAAACTCTCACCACCTGTACAGTTAGAATGCAGCCTGCACTGGCCGCCGCAGGAGCGCCAAGGATACCACATACTGGTCTTCGACACAGAGGTCGAGTTTTTCAGCTGGATAAGCCCACCTGTAAAAGACAAGGACATGAGACTGCTTGAAATTGATGGCATGCTCGCCATGTCCATCTCCAGGATGAACAAGAAAACGGTAGAGCTCTGGCGTCTGGAAGATCACCGGAACGAGATTTGGGTCCTAGCGTTCCAGATTCAATTGCAAGTGGCACATATGATAGAATTGTATTATCAAGACTGGTCTTCATCTATTGTCTCACGTGAAGGGGATGTGCTAATCGAGTGCCCGCACTGGGTGCTGGTCTGTGACAGGAATGGGAATTTGCTACAGAAGTTTTGGTTTCCTGACGAGGCAGTGTCTTGTAGGCATTCTCTGAGGGAGAGCCTTCTTCGGCATGCGATGTTTCGGAAGCGAAAGTGGCTTATGGCTGTTGAACCGCCGTTCTACAGGGGGCTGTAGCTAGGGCCTTGCTGTAGCCCTCGCTGGTGGGTCCTTTTTTTCAGCACTATGCTTACAAAGCACTGCAATTTCTGTAAATGACTCTTGATTAGGGTAGCTTTCCTTTTCCCGTTCTGATTTGGTGGCAAGGATTATCGTGATCAGATGCTCATATTTCTCTTTGTTGGGCAAAGTTCAGTATTCTGATGCGAGGTACTTTGGATAGTTGCGTGTTTCTGGGACATTAGTCTGAAAAGATCAAGTACATTGACTGAATGTGCTGTGCAAATGATGCATTGATGGCTGTTTTCAGGTGATCTGTTTTGCGTCTTCTAATGCGTTTCGATATTCTGCTTCATGGTAATGATACCAAAGGGAAAAAAAATCATAACATATTTCCAGTTATTTTCTGCTTCAGCAGTTATGTTGATGTTCCACCAAATATGTTTTTGAATTCCGTCATATGCATTTGAAATGATCAGTTGCCACGGGCATGGCAGCATTTCTACTACAAACCTGTTGCTTATAAATGTGCCACCTCCAGGATTTGGATTACTTTCAGAGCTCATCTGAATATCTTGTATGAATGGGAAAAATGTATCTCTGCTTAGTACAACTCTGGAACTGAAACTCATATTCTGCCTTGCTGCTGCTGGTTGTAACTGTTGCACAACATGCTATTTTAAGGGACGAAATTCGGCAATATAAAAGTTACTATTCATCATAAATACAGTACAGTTTCATTCCAAAATGATTTGCTCCCCTTTCCTGAATCCTAGGTGGAATGTCCAGGACACAGCAGCTCCTATACTGTGTAAGAGGAATTACAGCCAAAAAATCGAGATGCGGTAACAGCGTGTTACAACTAAAATGGGCTGCATCTTTAGTAGTACTAGTGTGGTTTCAGTTATGCTTGATCTATGATTCAGTTTGCCAGTTGATCTGTCTTGAATACTCGAAGCTGGTGACCCTTCTCTTGCAAGGCAATGTCGGTGATTTGGTGAACTGCACATTTGTTGTGTAACTGGAATGTGGTTCAGGTAGAGCGTAGAGGTGTTAAAAGGGCTCAGCCCGTGGATCCTTTCACAATTTATTTTGACTCTTGCTAAATTTTAGTTAAAATAAATAGAATTTTGATCCGATCTTAATCGAGACCCTCACAATTTTTAGTTTATTTTCTTCGGGTCGTTTTAACCTCTAGGTTCAGGCTGGTGACTCGTTGATGGCTAGGTGGTATGATGTGAGGGCTGAGGCTAATGGCTCTTCATCACAAAAAGAAAGATGTCGTCAATGGCTCCTCATCACGCTTAGCGGCTTAGGAATTTAGAAGCATTGCACAGCTTCAGCCAGTTAGATTCAGGTCCAATAATAAAGGTGGGCTGGGTTAAGGCCCATGTGCAAGTTGCGTTGAAGGGTTTGGTCCAGACTAGGATCCCAAACTCGTAAATAGCTGCAAACTCCGATGGCGAGTCCCTGATCTGTTCGCTCGAAAATATCTCGCTTCGCCACGAGCTCTGGAACCTTCAGCAGCCCCAACCCCCCGAGGACCAAAAACAACAACGTTTCCCTATTTAGTTGAGATATTTTCGCATGCCCTCCTCCTCTTGGCGGAATAAAAGCTTTTGTAGCAAAAGCAATCCATCTCGTCGTCGTCTCCCCGATTCGATGCAGCGGTAGCGAGCGTCGCACGCTTTCCTGTTCCTGGTGCTGCCACTGCGTCGGGTTCGCGTCGTCGCGGGGTTCACGATGGACGCCAGAGGCGGGGGCGGATCCGGTAATGCCTCCAGCGGCGGCGCCGGCGCGTCGGGGTGCTGCTATTACGCGCTGCTTGGCATCCGCAAGAACGCCTCCGCCACGGACATACGCACCGCGTACAGGAGGCTCGCGCTGGTGAGTTCGCGATCCTCATCTGTTATGTTCTGTTCTGTTCGACCATGCGCGGAGACGCGGCAATGGTTCGGGTTCTTCGTTGTGATTTTTCGATCTCGTGCTCCGTGGGCGCGCAGAAGTGGCACCCGGACCGGTGGGCGAGCAACCCCAGCGCGGCCGGCGAGGCCAAGCGGCGGTTCCAGCGGATCCAGGAGGCGTACTCCGGTAAGGCTCATCTGTTGCCCGGGCCCTGCTCGGATACACGCGATTTGATCGAATTCTCGCTGGTTCTATTGGCTTGCAGTCTTGTCGGACAAGGGGAAGAGGGCCATGTACGACGCCGGGGTCTTCGACCCCCTCGACGACGACGATCAGGTCTGCACCATGACTACGCCGTCCTCTGTTTCTTCCTACCCCCGCTGCTGCTTATTGGCTCAGATCAGATCAATCAATATTCTCTCAATTTTCGCCATTATTTATGTAACAATTAGAAACCGTTTGCTCTGTTTTTTGGACGGCCAGGATTTCTCCGACTTCATGCAGGAGATGCTGGTGATGATGGATACCGTGAAAAACGAGGTAGGCGCAACAACCATCGACCCCACGGATTAAACTAATCCCAATGATCGCAATTCTGTTACGCTACGAAAAAAATGTTTACCGTGTCTGCCTTGTTAATTCACGGATGGATGCTTTTGCCTTGTTAATTCAACAGAAGCCGGACACGCTGGAGGACCTGCAGAAGATGCTGGAAGACATCGTCAGCGGCGACGGCGGCAGCCGCGGCGTAGGCGGGCGCGTGCCGTCGGACGGGACCCGGCGGACGCGCGTCTCGCCGTACCCGCAGCAGCGGCGGTGACCGGCGCGCCGGTGTACGAGATGTACACGCGTGCTTCTGCTACGCTTTTAGTGAGAGAGACCGGAGCCTGAGAGGGGGGGGGACACGGGCAAGCAAGCAAAGCGACGGGGAGATCTGGTGACAAAAGATAATAAAAATTGCGTAGTCTGATTACCACTTTTAGGCCATCTGATGATAATTGACGCCTTTTCCGTAGTTGATCGATCACTTGATTGTGTGTGTGTGTGTAGTGTGTTTTGGTCGGGTTCCGTCCTATTCAGGCCGAGCCGCTTCAAGAGCCGGCGGAGGCGTGGCCGGGGACTCGGATTATCTTATCGACATTTCGTGCCCCAAATTGTTACTGGAATTCATCTTTCTCCCTTTAATTTAATTTACTATATATTCTCGTTGTAGCGTTACGTGTCGTCGCCTCCGTCGATTTCTCAATTTGTTTATCGATCCTTGGCAACGCGGGCAAATTCTGGCGTCCTGTCCTGCATGCAAGGGCGTAGGCGTGGGCTCGTGGCTCCAACTGTACCGTGTCAGCAAAACATCTGGGCGCGGGACAGACGTTTCTGGCTACCTGCACTTCGCCGTCGCCGCAGGATCTGCATCTTCTTGACTCTTGCGCGGGCGTCGAGATCAGCGGTGATGGGAACGGCCGGCGTTCTGGAGTGCTCGTGTACGAACGAAAGCGAAACGCGGCGGTGTGGTTAGTGGCGGCCTGATTCCAGTGGTGGTGGCTGAAAATCGTACTTATGTAGTTTGTGGTGCCATCGTCCGGGTACGGGCGGCCACTTGCACGTTCAAGTTGCTAATACCAAACGGCTGGCGCCGGGCCAGGCCGTCGTCTCGACCATGGGATTATTCGCCCCGGGTAACAGGAGAAATCGGTGGCTGGCTGTGGGCTAATACGTTCTTGGTCCACTTTTTCTGAGAGTGAAGAGTAATCGGGACCACCAACTGACTCGAGATGGTTCTTGTACCCGGTTGTTTTTTCGTCTACTCCCATGCTAATATTATCGTGCCTTGGCTTATCAATCCCACGACTCGTACTGTGCCGGAACATGGTTAATCGTTGGCCTCGTTTGTCGCTTAGATACGAATAAAGCTTCCGTTGTTTATTCAGGGGCGTACAGCGTAAAGGGTTCCGTGTGCGTGAGAAAAATATCTCTCGACCTGGAACAAGCCAGCGATCAAAGCGAGGACGAGCGGGCCTGGACTACCTTTTAGTTTAGCGTCGTGCCCCGATCGGTAACTTCCAATCGATCTCGTGGCTTGTCAGGCCGACAAGTCGCTGCCGTGGAAGCCATCAACGGGTTCTAGAATCCACGCCACCACACCGTGTCAGGTCTTCCTCTCGGTTTATATACTACTGCTACTGTTGACGTGATGCCTGGCGTCTGGTACATCGCCCTTATTAGCAAACAAAAGTAGGCTACGGCCTTTGATTTCTACTACTCCGTACTTCGTACTATGGTCGTGACGAAATGACAAGCATCCATCCAGCTTGTGTGGAAATTGTCCCGTCCAAATTTGCAGCAGCGGAGGGAGGACTGCCGTCACTGTCCGGGGTGATGCGAGGTTGCGAGCAGGGGCGGATAGATTTACTCCCTGTTTTAAATTATTAACGCTATTTATTTTTTAATATTAACTTTGATCATTTATTTTATTTAAAAAATTTATTTGAATATATAGTTTTTTTAATTATTTACTTAATTATTAGTGTCATTTGAAATACAACTAATAAATTTATATATTTGATCAAATTTTTAAAAAAACACGAATGGTCAAAATTGATGTTACAAATCAACGGTGTCAATAGATTAAAATCGAAAAGAGTAATTTACGAGGGGTGTTAATTTTCTTGTTAAACATTTTAAATGAGATTTTTAATATGTAATTTATCATGATTAGTACTATTTTTGTCTTAATAGAAGTTTATTTTTAGTTTTTGTTGACTAATAATTTGATCAATGATTTTTATAAATTCAGTTAAATTTAAAAAGCTAATATTTGTACTTTTGAATTCATCGAAACAGATACTTTTATAATATATATAATTTATATTATTAAAATTAATTAAAATTATTGATTAAATTTATAGACAATAAAATTTTAAAATAAACTTTTATTGAGATGAAGTGGTGCTTACAATACGTACTAGGACATCTAAGAAGAGGGAGGGGGCTAAAACACCCCTTGGATCCAGCCCTGGTTGTGAGGCGATGTGAGAGTAGTAGTGTCTCGACTCCACCTGTTCGTACGTCGTCACGCGGACAGCGTATCTTACCGTTTCTATTTTTACCGCCATCGATGAGCGCAATGAGGGCTTGATGACGCCTCGTTCTGCCGTGGCGAGGGGCCCCGATTTGTTGGGTGCCTGCGTTTTTAAATTGATCTCTGCTATTTTTTACGATCAATTTTAATTATTTGTTTTATTTAAAAAATTTGTTTGAATATGTAAATTTTAAGTTGTGATTTAAATAATTTTAATGAAAAATCAAATTATATTAAAATATATATAATTTAACAAAATTTTTTTAAATAAAATAAATAATTAAAGTTAAATTTAGAAGTTAACTGTGGCATTAATTAAAGAATGAGGGAGTATCTGCGACGGATGCCGGTTTCTCGGGGCGGGTCTCGTGTCACCACTTTGTTCTAATTTAGGTCACATGTCTGTGCCTTGATTCGTCAATCAGATAGTCGTATCTCCGTACAAAAGAATCAGTTCATGGAATTTGAAAAGAGAGAAAATTTTAAGCGACACTCCAAAGCAACGCTCGATCACATTTCTCGAAGCTCAGTGAGGGCCATTTCATTCTGCATGCTAGGCTAGGCCAGTTTTAGATCCTTCCCGCCGGAAAGCCCAAAGCGTGCGAGCCTCGCAACGTCCCCGTGAACAAACACAACGCCGGCAACCACCGTCCACTCTGGTCGTGTGGCTTTCCCTTCACTTCGGCTTCTTTCCAGCCCCAACGCTGATGAAGTGATGATGCACAGCCATCCTCTTCGCCATGTCCCCAGACAACGGGAGGCCTATTTAAGCCCTCGCCCGCCCAACTCGAACTCACACCAATAAACTAGGAGGACCCTTACCATTAGGTTTGGCTTGGGGAGAGAACTAAACAATCTTCTCCTTGGCTAACCCATCCATTCCCATTTCGTTCTTACTCGATCGGCCAGTGCGTATTGTGCATGTTGGCGTAGAACACCGATCGGCGTTATGAGCAAGAAAGGCGTCATCATCGGCGCGTCTACCGTCCTGGTGGTGGCTGTCGTCGCCGCGGTCTGCGTGGTGTCCCTCAAGAATAAAAGCGGCCATGACGGCGGCGAGATGTCCACGTCCGTGAAGTCGATCAAGTCCTTCTGCCAGCCCGTGGACTACCGTGAGACGTGCGAGAGCGCGCTCGAGCAGACGGCGGGTAACGCCACGAGCGCCACGGACCTGGCCAAGGCCATCTTCAAGGTCACCTCGGATAGGATCGCGCAGGCGGTGCAGGAGTCGGCGGTGCTCAACGACCTCAAGAACGACCAGCGCACGGCCGGCGCGCTCAACAACTGCAAGGAGCTGCTCGACTACGCCATCGGCGACCTGAAGACGACGTTCGACAGGTTGGGCGGGTTCGAGGTTGCCAACTTCAAGAGCGCCGTGGACGACCTCAAGACGTGGCTAAGCTCGGCGCTGACGTACCAGGAGACGTGCCTGGACGGGTTCGAGAACACGACGTCGGATGCGGCGGGGAAGATGCGCAAGGCGCTCAACAGCTCGCAGGAGCTGACAGAGAACATCTTGGCCATCGTGGACGAGTTCTCCGACACGCTCGCCGGCCTGGACCTGGGGAGATTCAGCCGCCGGCTGCTTGGTAGTGAAGGCGGCGTTCCGGAGTGGTTGCCTGGCGCCAAGCGCCGGCTGCTGCAGACGGCCATCCCGGGCGCGCCCGGGTTCAAGCCGGACGTGACGGTGGCCGCGGACGGGAGCGGCAACTTCAAGACCATCAACGAAGCGCTGGCCAACGTGCCCCGCAAGAGCGCCACGCCGTACGTGATGTACGTGAAGGCCGGCACGTACAGGGAGTACGTGTCCGTGCCCCGGGACGTGACGAACCTGGCGATGATCGGCGACGGCAAGACGAGGACGGTGATCACGGGCAACAAGAGCTTCATGATGAACATCACGACCAAGGACACGGCGACTATGGAGGCGATCGGGAACGGGTTCTTCATGCGCGGCGTGGGCGTGGAGAACACGGCGGGCGCCAAGAACCACCAGGCGGTGGCGCTGCGCGTGCAGAGCGACATGTCGGCGTTCTACGAGTGCCAGTTCGACGGGTACCAGGACACGCTGTACACGCACACGAGCCGGCAGTTCTACCGCGAATGCGTGGTCAGCGGCACCATCGACTTCATCTTCGGCAACGCGCAGGTGGTGCTGCAGAACTGCCTCATCCAGGTGCGCAAGTGCATGGACAACCAGCAGAACATCGTCACGGCGCAGGGACGGAAGGAGAAGCGCTCCGTCGGCGGCACCGTCATCCATAACTGTACCATCGCGCCACACCCGGAGTTCGAGTCCAGCGCGGGGCGGCTCAAGACCTTCCTGGGCCGGCCGTGGAAGGAGTACTCGCGCACGCTCTACATCCAGTCAGAGATAGGCGGGTTCATCGACCCGCAGGGGTGGCTGCCGTGGCTCGGTGACTTCGGACTCAACACCTGCTACTACGCCGAGGTGGAGAACCACGGGCCCGGCGCCGACATGAGCAAGCGCGCCAAGTGGAGGGGCGTCAAGGCCGTCACGTACCAGCAGGCGCAGGAGAAGTACACCGTGGAGCGGTTCATCCAGGGGCAGCAGTGGTTGCCCAAGCTCGGCGTGCCATACATCCCGGGCTTGCTGCCACAGGAGCAGTCTGGGAGGATTCACTGAGCCAGGACGACGACGACGCCATGCAAGCCATTGGGGGTGGGAGCCCAATCATCGACGTGGGAGTGGCTTTACTGGGTGATCTTGTTTGTTGGTTGTCGGCGTCGATAGTCTGATGGACTTCAACGTCTAACTATATATAATATATTGGCAAAGAGAAATGTCGTACTATAGAATTAAGCGATGTGTCTACAGCGCTCGGAACTTCCATAGTGTTCTGCAGCAGCAAAAGATGCCACGTTTGAAGTAAATAGCGATGATCGACTAAAAACTAGTCCCTCGTCCTAATTTATAATCATTTTAGATTGCGCACAGAAATTAAAGAGAATAAAAAATATGAAATATACTGAAATCGAAAAGAAAAGAGATATAGATGAAGAATGGCTTATAATTTAAAAACGTTGCTAAGTCTAGAATAATTCATAATTTAGGACAGAGGGAGCAGCAGCACCGCAGGATAAAGAAAAAGCTTCATTGAATGAGACCAGATTCTGATTACATACAGGGCAGTCAATGAAAAACTACACCACCCAACAACATCCACCTTCGGATCAGCAAAACTGCAGCTTGCTAACAAGATATTTCCCAGCTGCACAGGGTTACCTAACTCTAGCATTTACACGGTAAAACGGGATACCTATACAAAGGACTAGGCTACCAGATCTAAATGTTAGTTGCCACCACTATCTACAGGCATAGAATACAGCCGCCGCAATATTCTCACGCTGCACTTTGCAGGGATTAAAGAATCATGAATCTCATGCACCGACGCCATTCAGCAATCAGGAAATATTGATGTCTTTGCTATCAGCTCCACGATAAGCAATCCATTTAATGTGTAGCAAGATCAAGGTCTTGTTGAATTACCTGTTCAGATCATAGAGCTGAGTATTCATCACTTCCAGCTGCAAGAATTGCTAGACCTGAAAAATGTTGGTTACATCATACTAAATGAGTGGATGAGTATATGGCATATGACATAGGCTGTTGGCAGTTCGGAACACACTAAGCAAAAAAAAAGAAGAAGGGAAACTCTTACACAGATGGAATCCCCTACTTACCATATTTTTGCTCCTCCAAAACCCAGCAGCTGGACCCTGATATATAGGCACCAAGAACCCCTGACCTGAAGGCGTAAGGAACAGCTACCAGTACCTAAGACAAAGTCTATCTTGAATTAAACAGCTTCTAACTTTATTGGTGCCTTTGAAAAAACTGACAAAACAAAAGGTGCTTCCTCCCCAGGATGGATGGTAGTTGGAACAATTGTGTATCCTTTAGGATAAGGGTCTAAAACCAATTCACATGATATCTCCCTTGAGTTAACGTAATCTGTTCCACCCACTGATTCATGCATGTAGATATTGTAAGCAGCACGACAGCCCTGTGTCTTGAGTATCCTCATTCCAATGTAAAACATGGAAGAATCATGACTAGACTGATAGTTATGGAAACCATTTGTCTTTCTTGAGAAGCCAACACCCTGAAAAGCATGAATGTATGCAGATAAAGGCCACTGCACTCCACCTAGTCTCCACCTAGTCTTACATTAATACACAATCAAGACATACCTGCGTGAGCGTAATAAATACATGAACAGGGTATAGTGCATCACGTCCTGTTACCCTGAGTCGATACTGAGGATTCTGGTGCCATGAGTCATAATCCTGGCAACCACCTGCACTATAGCCACGCCATTGCCCATGGACAGAGTACCGCATCTCAGGTGGATAAACACGACAAACATATATGGACCGAAAGTGAATCTGAAAATCTTGCCAAGACATCCAGAATACCCCATTCTTTGACTGCAACAAAAGGTGATAGAGGTAACATAGATCAGGTTAAATTCAATCAATCTTGGTACTGGTGCAACGTGTTAGTTTGTAACTCTCATGTGCAGCAAATGATTTTATGCTACTTTCAACTATCAGTAAACCACAGTCATGCATTACCCATCCTAGGAAAATCTTGCTTCTGCTAAAAACGAAACAAGACTGACTTGTACTGATGATCCTACGTTATGGGCGCTGGTCTATTTAGCTTTAAAGGGACATTCCAGCAACACATCTATTGCAACATGTATGCAAGTATATGATATCCAGAGGCAAGCACCTGCGGAACATGCATGAGCTTATGCTTCATTCGTTCGGTCCACTCCGGAGACGAGTCTGACCATGGTCCATTCCACTCAACTTCATTTGCCCATGGATTTCTAATCTGAACGAGTTTGTGGCCATCAACTTCTCTTACCTGAAAAATACAATGCGACGCATAAACATATACAGGACAAAAGGAACAGAGAAACTTAAAATTTACCAGAAGCTCATGCGTAGACAACAGCAAACCTGCAAAATTGAGTACGCATGTCCCTGAACAATACCACTTGATGAGATATGAGCATCAGATCCAGAAGGGCTTCCAGCACCAAGAAGAAAACCTTCTTGCTTAAAATGCAACAACTGAGACCATAATCTTCCACTAGCAAGATCAATCTGCGCTTGAGGGCTCCTCATATCAATCTCTTCGCCAGCACCTCCAGTGAGATCCACTAAAGCATCTTGCACAAGCCCACCTTCCAGTGCCTCATAAGAGCCATGAAGTTTGGCATAAGCTTTCTCAAGAATGGATACCCAAAGCTCGTTTTGTTTTCTACTAGTAGCAAATGCAGGTTTCCCTGGAGATTCGCAGGGGATCCAATCATCAACAACCACGGCAACCCACTCACCCTAGAGAGAATATAAGCACAAACAATAAACATGAGAAAATGTCAAATTACTGAAAGATGATGCATAAATGTGTCTAAAATGTGTGTGTGTGTGTGTGTGTAGTCACAGGATCTCATGAAAATATGTTAGATTCCCTCATTGTTCTATATATTAGAGACGGCCCAAATGGACTCAGACATACCAAAGTAAGATGGTTGAGATCACTGAATACCTGAATGCAGAACCTGACAGTGTAAATCCCTTCTTCATTGTACTCAGGAGTGATTATAACTTCAGATATACGTGACATCTCAGTCAAAACTGCGACCGCGCTCAGGAACCAACAGTCTCCCAAACGACCCTGAAAAGGACAGTTGGGAGGATCAAGCATCAATCAGCTAAGATGTAATGAGGCCTTAAATTCTTTGAATGCTTCTAATGACACAGCAGCGTGATGTACAAAATTTATACCTGACATACATCCGAGGAATTGACAGAACCAGAAAACAAGCAAGGCTGGGAACTTATAGATATCTCCTTTGCTATGTCAGAAGGCCTCATCCACTCAGACACAACCTTAAACCCATAAAGAGAGAGATATATGTCAGAAATTTAATGAATATGCTCACACAAAAGCTTGAGATGTGCATGAGGAGTACCTGTAATTTTAGTGGTGGATTCATAGGATCTACAAATAAGGATCGGTCATCTGGGGGAAACTCTTGATCAGTAAAATTTCTCTCTCCTTTTGCAATAAGAGCATCCCTGACAGCCCTTTCGACAGACAGCATACGTTGGTTCACTTCCTCTCGTGACTCAAACCTTGGTTTCCTTGGTCTCCTAACAAAGGAGTCTATGTCAATAGCGACAGCATCATGCAATGGGCGTTTCCTACCACTTGAGTACTGCCCATCCCATTCGACATCCTCTTGATCATATAGCTCAAAAGCTCCTTCACTTTCCCAATCATCCACCTGAATAAAACACGAGATTAAGAAAATCACATTCGTATTTTTTTATTCCCCCTAACTCATGTCATCACTGAACGGTAAGATGCGGGATTGCTTGCCAAAAGCATGAACTTACCCTAGCCGAATAACTTCCATGCCAAGCCTCACCAGCTCCAAGGTCAAATAAAGCATACTCTGCAGGACCTACAGCTGTATGTAACCCAGCAACCTCATCTTCACTCAGACATCTTCCCCATATAAAGGCATCCATGATCTGCATTTTTGAGTCTGAACCTTCGCTGTCTGAACGACCAAAGGCATCTAAGTCTGTGGGTGGCCTAGCACCAACCCAAATATCAGTCCCGGGTTCCCAGATACCATTAGTCGTTGGCAAAGGCAACCCATTCTGGTACCCATCATAAACTCCATCAATGAATGAAGTTGCTTCATCTAGATCTGCATCAATAGTTACAGTAACAAGATGCCACCTGCATATTGACAATAACAGCTATAAGATTTTACCAGTAAAAAAAATAGGCCATTCAATTGCTTCCAGATGTAGTTTGCATCAAATTTTAACTGAAGTAATACCATGACGCATAATGCAACAGATGGGAACAGGTCTGAACCTTAAACATGACAAGCAATTCGATAACATCACGATTGGGAAATGCTTTTTAGTAACATCTTTTTTCATAGAAACATGTAAAGCCACAGAAATAAGCAGAAGAAATGGTTGGTGCTACTTCTGAATTCTCTCTCTCTCTCTCTCTAATAAACAAAACCTAACAGTGGTCGATATGTCCTACCTGCCATCTGCAATGCTTGATGCACCAATATTCCACTCCTTAGCAACAGTTGTCATCCTTTCACCCTTAGTCACTAATCGAAGACCAACTTGTCCAGCCTCCATTCCCTGTTCAGATCCTGCGACCAAGATTTCCCAGCAAACCTTCTTTTGAAATTCACTCCCAAATAGACACACTGGACCAGATTCTGGTTGAACCATCACTGCAATGGACAAGGTAACTTTTTTACTTTGACAAAGACAAGAGTCAAGTTCCCCACAGTTACGGCCAGTACTCCTTGGTTCGTCATCAAGAATGCATATAGCGCCTGGAACGCCAGTCTGTTTGACAATTTACAACAAGTTAGTCATATAAGGAGTAGCGATGAAGACACCGATTATACAAGATACGCATGTAAGCATTATGCTAGTAACTTTAGCATAAATAAAGAAAGGCTTCCAGGCTTTTATCATGCAACATCTCTAAATTATTTCCATGATACCAATTGTTACATAAGTAGCAACAAGATGAGCCACAAAACAATCAACAAATAACCAAGATTGACTAAGCCCAACTAACACACTCAAAGAATTATGGAATTATTTTTTATAAGTACCTGCTCTGCTCGCCGAGCCAGCTGCGCCTTCCGTATGTGATTAGCTATCGAGGAGACCCTATCCCTTGCAAAAGAGTCTTCCAGAGCAGAATCACCTCCAACAGCTCTGACAGCTGCTGCCATTGCCGCAGCATCCCGACTTCCAGCATTCGGAATAGATGACAGCAATGATATCTCAAGCTCCTTCCATTTACGTTCCTCTTTCTCTAGTAATGCCCTCCTTCTTTCCCTTCCCTTCCCTTCTTCCTCTCGCCTTTGCATCAAGGCCTCCTCTTCCATTTCTTTTTCTTTTATGTAGCTACAGACACAAATAAAAGCAGAATTATGAAACTGACCAATGATGAATTTTTGTAATATACCCACACCATACAACCGTGACATAAAAAGCAGAAAATTTACCTTTCTTGAATAAGTTCGAATTGCCTGCGATCTTCAGGCATCCATTTTTTTATTTCTTTCGCACTTAGGTCAGAAAGACCTATACTATCCAGAAAAAGTCTCAGACGAACTTCATCCTGAAATTAAAGCACTTCAAACCGTTATAAATGCTAATAAATCATGTGAGACAAGAATGAAATAAGATATCAAGTTCGTACCTGTATTTGCTCAGCTTTAGCAGTCAAGCCAAGCAAAAGAAGCATATAACCGCCAAATTTGTCCCACATATACACCCATTCGGTATCAATTGCTTCTTCAAGAGCTAAAATACGTGCATGAGCACACATATTCCTCCGATAATCAACATTTGCCATGGACGGAGGGCAGATCATTAAACAGTCAATGAAAGATCCTGCGGTAGCTTCTTCATTTCTCAAACGATCTCTCAGCTTCATAACATCAGCCCTAGGAAGCACAAAGTTGCCAGCTCTATCTACTGTAAGAGCAGGATCTCCAACCAAAAGAGCAGCTGAGCTTGCGGAGCGCTGAGGTGCTGAGTAAGTCCCAGATATAGCATTTCTTGTCTGAAAATCACAATTTTAACAATATGAAAATGATAAAATAAATATGTTCTTAGATGAACTAGATTAAGAATGAACAATGCTGATAATCCCAGCTTGAGACACTAATAATAAAGCAGAGACTGGTTGAAACTATTTCTAGCATAAAATGGAAAAGGAAAAATGCATGCACCAATTTTCTCATCTTTTAAATACAGGCACAAAGCAGACTTACTTTATTGGCAGACCGTGACATTGCTTGCACAACTGTATCCTTGCTGAGAAAATGAACAGCCTCCTCCATCATCTGATTGATTTTTTTAAGAAAAAGTCTATTACTTGAAATCAATACTTCATAAAGGGAGCAAGAAAAAAAGATTGTTCAAATGAATAACAAATTCTCGTTTTAGTCTAACAACGGTACAAACCTTAAGAGTTAGGCATGGCCGAGAAACAGCAAAACTGAAGGCAATAACAAGAGTAGCAGCAGAAACACCAGCCCCAACAAAAGGTGGACTCATTAATAGACTTGCAACAACACCCCAAACTTCAGTGGCCAATGCAATCCCATACAAAATAAGGAACGCATAACTGAAAAGAGAATAATGTTAGAGCATGCACCCAACAGAAAATTGAACACTTAGGATCAGATAGAAGAACAGATATGAAAGCAACCTGATCAATCCTGAACAAAGAAACAAACATAGCAATATAGGGATATATTTGTACCTAACATTTTTAGCTGAGTCTGCATGAGCATCATAAACATATACAGGTAATACCCTTGGTGAATAAACAATAATTGGCGGTGACAGAAGGACCTGAAAGGGTAATAACGTCCATCCATCATTACAAAAATGTTACAATACAACCAGCAAATATCAGAGGTGGCACGCGATGAAAAAAATATCTTAAAATATGCAAAAACTTACAGTCAAAGCCCTTCCTGTGAGAAGGAACATAAATGAGAAATAACCTATAGATGCTCCAACAAAAGGTTTTCCTGCAAGTTCATGTATCAAGTAAATACAGAACTAAGTGATAACTGTATATATATCAAAAATGAAGTGGGAGAAAGACTGAAGGATCTCTAAGGATGAATATTCAGTCACCATGGAATAAACCCATCAGGAAGGCAGCCAAGGCCAGGAGGAAAGCAATGGAGCAAACAAGTAGCATCTGAGTCCTTGTTAAATAGAAGTTGTTAGATGTCCAGTAGTGGATGACACCAATAACAAATACAAGGAACAATATGGCCAAAAGGCAAGCAACTCCAACCTGTATAAAGATGACAGACCAATTAAAATGTATTGTAGTTGAATATGAATAAGAAGCAGTAAGACCCATTCCCATGATGTTGACTTACAGTCCAGGGCCTAATTATCACAATGACAGATGCGACCGCACCAAGCAAGAGCAACATTCCCATGCCAACAAAAAGGTAAACTCCACGTGAAATCTTCCAATCATCATCCTTCCTGAAATTGTTAGGAATTTTCTCAGTTATTAGAAATTAGAGGCTAAGGATGTAAATGTTAAAGAAGCCCCTTTATACCATTTGTACAGGCCGGTGAACAGTGAGAACACTGCAGGAATGCAAAGCAAGGGAATTAATGCTGCCAGGAAATCAGCCTTCAAGGGCACACCATCCTCTCGTGAATTTACTACTCCCCAGTAGGAGGCTCCACAAAAGGATATAAGAACAGCTGGAGAAAATCACAATTCTAATCAGCAAATGAAACTGCAGTCTAAAACACGTTCCATGAACACTCAGTGCAAACTTAAGAAATATGAAATCAGACTTACTTGTAAAGAGGCCAACACATATAGCTGATGAAGGCGAGAATCGATATGTGGCAAACCAAGCAACAATAGGTATCAATCCAGTGACAAGCACAGCAATTGCAGAAGACAATGCCCATCCAAGATACATTGATGTTGCATAGGGAGAATAGAAGCTCTTCTTATCAGCATCCCACCCTTTGTAGCCCAGAGCATCTAAAGGCTTTGCTGATACTATTGCACCGAGGCCAATAACAGATGCAATGAAAACAGCTATGCTGACTGCAAAGAGAACCCGCTGAAAAAAAGGGAAAATATAAGCAGAATGAGTATGGTATCTTAATAATCAGTTTTATTGGAAAGTTGAAATCATAACATATCATTATAGTTTATATGGACGTAGTAAATCTATAAAACCGATCCATGAAATATTTTATTTAATCTCATAAAAACATGGTATGGTGCGGCTGTGCTGATATCCCCAGAGGAGCAATATGAAGGTTGACTTATTATACTTTTTTATTCTGTTAATGTTGGTCAAGAGCAAATTTGCACTAATCGACATCAACACTTGAAAGAGTATTAATGTATCACTCCAGCTTGCCATACAAGAAGAGATTGGGTTGCAAGGCAGGATATCTAAGTATGAAATTACAAAGACGAATGCTGCACTTACTTATCTAAATAAACAAAAAAAAATATGCATAACAAAATTCATTACAAACTGAAGAACAGACCTCTTTCTTTCCAGAAGCTTGACTAATATTTTCATGACTATCAATCTGCCTTCCCGAAATCCAGAAACTGTAGCCGTTACGCATCCACATAGGAATAGCAAACGAGAGGCAGGCCACCATAAGTGGGGCCGTGAGAGACAAGCCCAATATAACTGATGACTTGCTGCAGAGTCAAAGAGTTGACTTTCAGAGTGGAAGCATGGTATGCTTTACCAGTAAAATACATTAACTGACGGAGGATATCAAGTTACTATAAGCCACCATAAATATGTAATCTACATAAGATGATTTGCATATGACAGGGAAGGAAATATTGCAACTTTTCAGGAGGTACTGACAGTAGCCAGAAATGAAAAAAAAAAATCCCCAAAACTTTATTCTTTACACAGGCTTAAACGCTTAAAAGAGTATGTTATTCATGATATGAGACAAATTAAGTCAAGATATAGATGCAAGGTTCCAAAAAAGTAGAAGATGCCTGCGTGTTCGGAAAAAAAAATGTGTGAATTTTTATTTTTTTTAGACCAAGGATTAATACAGGAGGCCCCTCAGGGCATCCAACAATTTGCAAAAAATTGGGAAAAGGGAAGAGCCAGATTTAAACAAGTTTTTTGCAATCCAAGATGAATTGAGAATCCAAAGCTAAGGAGCATTAGAGCCTGTTTGGCTGGGGACAAAAGATTTACCAAAACCATGGCAAACATCGATTTTGTTAAATGATTCAGCAAAATGATGTTAAACTATGCATTCTTTTGGCCTATGGACTAGGAACTGCAAAAAATGGTGTTTTGCTGATGAATGCTTTGGCTTGTAGCACCTTCCCGTTCCCTCCTCTGTCTACACCGCCTGCCCCCAGCAGAAACAAAGCCCCCATTGCTCCTATGCAATGGCCTGTAGGATAAATGGTTCTGAGTTCTGATAGAGGGGAACGATGGAGAAGGCATTTTGCCTCTTATCAGTTTTGGGCTTTGCTGGTTCTGATGGTTGAAGGGTGTGGTGCTATTCATTTGGGTCATGACGGATCAGGAGGCAGTGGGCTAGATGGGTGGGCCAAAATATTCAAGCCCAGTTCACGCTGCTTCTTTTTTTCTCTTTATTTACGACTTAATGTTGTATTTTGTAACGGTTTTGTTTAGAAAATATTGATGCAAAAGAACAGCAGACTGCAAGTAGGGGTGTATTGGACAACTCTTTTTCAAGAATCTGAATATAGACGTCTAGACAAACATTTAAGAGGTAATTCTGTTTCAGGTTGATAAATATTTCTGAGAAGAAACTGGAACATTTAAGTTTCTTGAAGAATCTGGAACCATATTGGCCCTTGCTACAGCCTGGTGCTGAACACATAGTTACCTATTTCTGCAAAAAGAACAAGATATCTCCACATTTTCTTTTTGCGTGTCTTGATGGAACTTCTACTCCTGATGCTGAGTTTTCAGTACAGCAGAGCTTTACGCTCCCAAAAGGTGAAAAGATACATCTTCATGTAATCATGTTTCACCAATAACTACACTAATTCATTCTACACCTGTATTAGTTTTCATTCTGCTGTGCAGAAGCTAAATCAAGACACATCATTGCATTGAAAAAAAAAAGAGAGAGTTGCCTAAATGCAGCAACATATTACACCATATAACCAGATAAACGATCATACTACAATGATATATTTGATGTAGATCAACAGCAACCAACATCTCAGATATGAAAGTATGCATACCTCAAGAACGAAACAAACAAACCAACACATGTACTCAGCAGCCACGCAATGAAACCATACTGAACAAGAGAAAAAGAGTGGTCAAACATTATAGTTGACATCAGTAATTATTTAAGTAAAAGCAACAAATACAACTATATAGGAAGATAAGCACATATCAAATACATATTTTACTGCTGAGGTTCTACAAATACCAGTAGGTTGGATGTTTCAGCACGTGTAAATCCCTGGCAATTATATGCCCAACAGCTAGAGGCATTGCTAAATTCTATGCGACAGGAACTTTTTATTTGCCACTAGCATGTATTTATTTTATTCCATACAGTTGGCTCACAGTAAATGCTCAGACAGAAACATTACGATACACTTGTTTAGATACTGTAAAAAGCTAATACTCCACTAATACAACAATGAAATCCTGCCAAGCAACAGCCATCAGTAAACACTAAACAGTGGAATATTTTTTTGAGCGCAAATCAGGCACTTCTTTATATACTGTAAAAAGCTAATACTCTATTTATACGACAATGAAATCCTGCCAAGCAACAGCCATCACTAAACACTGAACAGTGGAAAATTTATTTGAGTGTAAATCACCTTCCGAGGTTTCGATGTCATTGTCATTTCTTCAGCACGTAGAGACCAAATGAATACCATGATGGAGCAGACAACTGGTGATAGAAGCAGCATCGAGAAACCAAACTCATACTGCCAAATTAATATATTGAAAAATATGTTACTCAAAATAATAGTAGGGTTTCAAAAAACTTGCAGCGCACTTCAACAAAATCTACCTGTTCATGTGTTGCATTTATCACCTTGATGGAATTTGGTCGATGGACAGACACAATAACTGTCTCTATAATGAACAATACGGTGAAAACAATAAAGGCACGTAATGGAGATCCTGCTAACTGATGGAAGATCAGCCTTGAAAGGTTTAGCCAATTTTCTAGCCCACTTCTCCTAAGTTCTTCTGACAGGGAGATCTGGTTTGCAATAGTTGTATCCAATCTATCTGAATCAGTAGCTGTGACATCAGCATCATCTTGATGCTCTCTGTCTGCATCCAAACTGCCTCTCTGTAGCAAAGCTAAAATCCTTGGATCCATAACTTTATCTTTCAACATGTAGGAAAAGTTTGGATCCAGACCTTTATCCTGAAGAAGATTAGCTAGTTCTACATCCCCCAGTCCGCCATTCTTTTTTAGCATAGATGAAATTCTCGGGTCATTCAGTCTGTCCTGAAAAATTGCAGCCAGGTTCAAATCCAATAGCTGTTGATTACCCGAAGCAGTAGCTGATCCACTAGACTCACAGCCATGACTTTCCAAACCACTGCTCGAACAATTAACAAGTGAGGTTGGTACAACAGCAGCTTCAGAGTCCTGGACAGCAGAAAGGCATGAATTACTCCGATGAGCCAAACTTGCACGCCCACTGTCTATGTTCTTGTCAGAGCTCTGGCCTTCTTGACAACTATTGGACCGATCAAAAGGAATACTATTCCAATTGACACCATCACTCTGTGAATTAGTTCTGTACATAGAATCAGCGGCAGTACCATGTTGACCAGCTTCAACACTACCACTACTACGCTTCACACTAGATCCACACCCTTCTGATGAATTTGAAGAACTATTTTGTCCCTTTCGTCTAAATCCTTCACGCAGCTTTATCACTGTACTTCTTAGTGCATCTATTCTTGCAACTGAGGGGTTTGAAAAAGAAAGCCAACAAGAAACAGCAGCAGATAAAAGCACAGATGCTACGAAAGCATAACTGATGCAATGGCCAAGGTACCTAATGTAATACATTTAGTTAACAAATAAGTATAAGCGTATTAGATCACGAATGTGTTGAAGTACAAAAACACAAAGATGAATACAAACCAGTAATGCACCCCAAAGGATATAAGAAAAGCCCTTGATGTTCCAGCCACAAATAACACTGTCATCCGACTTTTAAGAAGCTCAAACCTAAATGAACACAAGCCTAGATTCCAGTCTGTAGAAAAGAAAATAAGAAATCAAAGAAATATGTATATATACTGAGAATACAATCAATGATACAAAAAAAAAAAGGAACATTACCTAGAATGACCACTGCAATGGATGTCAAAGCACCTAGCCATCGTGCTTCTTTTGAGGTGAGACCATACAAAATGGAATAGCCAACGAGCACAAGCAGTGAGCAAATATAGAGAAGCCCAAGATGCAGGACCCTGCATTCCCAAAATCCAACTCGTGAACACCATATTCAAATGGAAAGATTATACAGTTTGAAGAAACCACATAGAACTTGATTTGGTTAGTAGCGTGGTCCAGTTAGGAATTTAGGACTCCCTGAAGTGCACGGTTGCACCTATTACCATATGGGTCCAAGCCCACCATCAGACTACGAAAAACAAGACATTAACAAGCTTCGGGACTTCACTATTCTTCTTAAATAGTGAAAAAATCCATTACTAAGTTTTATCCCCATTATAAATGTAGCGGCAGTCAGTCATACAGATGTAAAAACTAATACTACCTCTGTCCCTAAATATAAGCATTTCTGGATTTAAGCAAAGTCAAACTTTTTTAACTTTGACTATTAATAATATAAAATTAATAATGTTTTATCATATATAGATCATGTTGCTAGATTCTTCATGAAACATACTTTCATAATATGTAAAATTTTTATATTAAAAATTATTTAAATTTATATATATTATTAATCAAAGTTGATAGTGTTTGACTTTGACCAAACCCAAAAATGCTTATATTTGGGGACGGAGGGAGTATCTTGATTTATTTTTCTCAAACACAGGAGAATCTCTTGATTTATCACTGGATTCTTATTCTGAAAAGAATTGAAAAAAGAACCTAGTAGTAAAAGACAAGTGATATAGATGGACAAGCAACTACTAAGAAAGGAGAAAACAAAGTGGATTCACCTGCTGGATTTTGTCATGTATAACTCAGTAGGATCTGGTGGGTCAGGCGAGCATGGAACAGGAGCTACCTCAACACAGTCAGAATATGCAAACTTATATGACCTCCGCACATATTCATCAACATCAAATCCACTTACTGTGCATGAGTGTATGAAAAAGAGAAATTAACACAAAAAAAACATATTATGCGGTTACAAGATATTCACAATAAGAGAAGTAATAGAAGCATTACCATTAAACAATATTTTGCATATAAAGAGCATATTGATAGCTAATGATATTGCAGACACACCAAAGAAGAACCCTGATGGAGAATTAAGCTCAGAAGCACTAGCACCAGCTGTAACATAAACAGCACAAAATTCGTAGGCACAAAGAAGAGCTACCGCCAGGAGGAGAAGATAAGCAACAGCCCCTGCACAAAACAGTGTGTTAGCCGATACCAGCAGGAGATCCAAAGAAAAGGGTATAGTCTAAACACGAAGTGAAGAAACAGCTGGACTGATGAAAATTGAAAAGCAGGTAAAGCCACATTAAAAACAAATGGTTACACAGGTAAGTCCGCCCTTTTATGCATGTACCAGGGTGTCATCGTCGCTTTGGTCTTGACAAAATTACAAAACAATCCTCAATATTGTTGGAAATTTTTGTAACGGCATACTTGGTAGTTTAATTACTATAACCATCTTTTTCACTTGTTGTTTTGGACAATGATAGTCTCTGATGCACAACTTTGAGCATTACTTGTCCCAAACTTGTCAGTAAAAAAATATGAAAATTAATATAGGGACATGAATGTATATTCAATAACAAATCTACTAATTTCATTTTATGTAAATATTAGTACTCATGTATATCTCAGTAGTTAGTTTTTGAAGTTTGTCCATCCAACATTCTTCACTAATATAATTGAATAGAGAGGCAATGCCAAAAATTTTTGACCCACTTGGCACAATATTAAAAAAATGAGTTAAAAATCCACAACCTATGACTAAAGGTGGATATACAACAGTAAAAACGCCATTAAATGCATTCTAGAGAAATAAGTCCATAAATCCACAACCTATGACTAAGGGTGGATATATGACAGTAATTAAATGCATTATAGGGAAATAAATACAGATATAAATCAAGTCAAAGAACAGAAAACATACTTGAGCTTTGCCATTGTGTTCTCCACCAAAGCATTATAGAGTAGAACGACAGAAGTAAAGCAGTGCCCGCCATTATTACAGCTAAACCAATTATGTTCCTTTCTAGAAGAGCAATAAGGATGCTTCCCCATACGAGTAGCACTGCTATTGGGGAAATGATGACGAGCCAGGCAAAAAGACTCAAAAAACTGCATAGGGTGCTTAGTTGAGGTCCTTGCACATAAGCCGGCCATTTCCTTGCATATATCCAACTGAATAACAAAATTAAAGGGAGAACATTAATGAATATATGAACAAATGAAACTGCAAGAATAGCAACAATCAATGCATAGCGAACACAATAATCTAACAATGAGGAGAGAGATACTGTCATAAACAATATTGCGATAAATGCATTCTGGATTTCCACAATAGACAAGTTGGCATACTACATAGGTTTCCTTTGATTCATTGCCTTTTTTACTCTTTCTAGTAGTTTACCAATGGGGACTGTTGGAGTTATGGTTGCCAGGGTTGATGAGATTTCTACTGCCAATGGGCTAAGAGGATGTCTCTGGCCTCTGGGTAGCACACCAGCCAGATGGTGGTGCATACGGAGGCAGCATGAGAGCAGAGGAAGCTGCGGATGGGCCGATATTAAAAAGGCAACGGGTTAGTGCGACAGCGGGAGTGAGGCAGGCAGGCGGCACTGGGACTCTCATGCTGTGCTCAGATGCATAGGGAGAAAACAAAGTGGCCTAACGTAGAAGAAGATTGGAGGGCCATTTGATTAAAAACAAACTGTTTTCAGGTGTATCCCCCTAGAACAACACTCCCCAAGAAACTAAGACAATGCCACATAATAAAAACATACTCCATTTGTTGTCTGAAAATGCAGCAACTATGTCACTGCAAGCAAACCAGTATACCTCTGCATGTGTGGACCTCATGTAATGTGGACAACAACTATAGAAAGTACAGATGTTATATCAATATGGCAAATAATGCAGAGAACGTTTTCTAGTTTTCTACTTTACCTATGATAATTCTGATGATTCTAGTGCACATAACATTAACAGACTTACGATATTTAGTTGTACAGGCAGAAGGCATGTACAGTTTTTGTAAGCAATAATTTGAGGATATTGGTTAAGCCTAATTCAGAAATATAGAAATGCTTAATGACAATGAAAATATCCTCCAACATACCTGTATAGCCTCCAAGGCCTCCAATTCACAGCCCATAGGATCCAAAAGCTAAGAGGGCTAAGGACAGTGAAGAGGAACCCGCAGATGCTGCATACCAAAACAACACTGTGGTATCCCTCCTCTCCCATCCTGCCCCTCAGTGATCACTTTTTCTAAGTTGAAATCATTGGCATGGGCTCCACAAAAACCTGTTAAAAAGGTATACTCATAAGGAAGCCAATACCTACAAGACCAAACTTTATCTGTAAAAACCAAGTAGTAGGGGCTTCCCGTACTGTACATACCTAAAAAATAAGATCAACGACAACAAATGGCACTCATGCACTCAGTTCAATGTTAACAAAACGCTTAAAGAAGGCAAACTTTGTAAAGCCGAAGCTATATGGTAACAGGTGCATACACCAACCCAGCTGCTATATAGAGAGCATTGGCTCTTGTTCTGTACCATACGCACAATCGATTGCAAATAACTGACATGTTACATGCATTGGCGATGATGTTGGGTTTGTTTTCTTGAATCTTGATACTAGAGTTTGTCATTGGTAATTGGATCTCTCTATCAGCATCCACCTTGTTTCAGTTTTGGAATGTATGTGGATAGGAGGGTCAATTATTTAGGGTTTCGGTGCTTCTGTGGCATCGATTTTATTAGCCATGTGCATATGTTGATGTCTCTCATTGATATTCAAAGCTTAAAACATTAAATGGTCCGGTTATATGCATGAATGCACCCTTTGACTGCCAAAAATGTAGTTTAAATAATGATTTTACTGTTCTTTCATATTTAAATATCGATGTTTTAGGCTAGATTGGATTACAGTCGATTTTTTACAGTAATGTAACGAAATTCATATAATTACTAAACTGAAGGATATTAACTCTGGGTACTAAATATGTTGGCTGTGCTCACAAGGGTCATCTGGTTATCAACAATAAAGGTACTCCATGACTCCATGTTGACATTTGGATTGTGGTCCATTTTATTTTATTTTTTGCATAGTACCATTACATTCGCAGTAGCTCAGAGCTACTCTTGAGTATAAGAAAAAGACATAGTGAATAGGTATCAATACAATTCAACGCTACATGAGAGCTCGTGCAGGGATAAGTCACTAAATAGCTTCCCCGAAGTTGAATTATCTGTTACCGGCATCAGCGTTACCACTTCTGTCCCGGAATTCCTTATTTCTATTTCTGTGCTTTTGGCAGCCCTTAACCAGTTGGAGGCCCCAAAGCGAGGTTACTGGACCCTTAAGCCATGTACATTTTAGGGGGCGGACCCAGTATTGGACACGAAATTCGCAGAAATTTCCAATCTAGTATGCGGAACACACGTAGAAACGTCGCGGCTGGGTCAGATCCGAGCACAAACAGCATGGATTAGGGTTTGGGCGTGAACCCTTCCGCGCGGCGCCGAGGCGAAGGAAGGGGGCGGGCGTACCTGGTGGGTGCTCGCCGCCGGAGAAGGGGCCGGAGAACGCGCGGCGGAGGGCGTCTTCGCTCGCCCAGTCGTCGCCGTCAGGGAAGGAACGGCAGGAGACGGGGGAGAGAGAGTGAGGGAGGCGCAGGCAAAGTCGGCTGACGGAGGAGTCGAGTGACCGAGTCGCAGCGGAGTGTGAACGGAACGGGACAGAGAGGGGAAAAACAAAGACGTGGGTTGTTTCGGGTCGGGCCGGTACCCGGAACCGGGACTAATACGAAATCCGGCACCAGAAACACAGGAGCGGGATCACGCGGAAACGTCCGTCTGTGGTGACTGTGTGGACTCTGGAGTCAATTCTTTTTTAAGCTGCAAATCCAGGAAAATGCCTAAAAATAATAAAAAGTGACCGGTCACTTTGAACAAGCCTACAACGCCAAAAACGAATGTACTCCGTATTGGATTAGGTGTAACATGGCAAATTAACTCCGATTAAACAATGCTTTTGCAACGGAAAGAGAGGTAAGTTGAAAGGAGTCCGTGTCACACCTGCCCGGTTGGTGAGAGGGGGAAAAAGGGTGTGTAGAATTATGAATTCACATGTTTATTTTTTCTTTGTGTTGTTCGAGATCTAAGTTTTTTGAATTGGGACCTATTCGTTTGACGAAATTAGGAAATCAGCTGCTTCTTTGTATCAATATCGAACAAATAACTCCGTGAGGCATTTTGGTATGATATGTTTATAGGTTTTCTTAGAAGAATGCTCGGTGAAATTATGAGAAATATTTTTATGATGTCATGTAGTGCATGTTTATATCTTATTTTTTTATGGATCATTATGTACTGTGGTTAAATATAAAATTTTGTTATGTAATATAGTTTGATGACATTCTCGATTGTTCTAGAGCGAGTTAGAATAATGATCTTTGTCAAAACTTGGTAATGTATACTTGTATTGGCCTGATAATGGAATGGGGCAGGGGCGGGGTCGGGTGATACTCATTCTCGCTTGACTTCGTTCTTATTTCACAAATCTGAACAAATTTTTGTCATGTCTTTGTGAACATGAGTCCTTGTTGCTTGTTAAGGCCCACATCTTTGTTGTTGGCAGTGGTTGTTGATGTTGTGGTCACTTGTAATCACATTCGCCATCTTCTTCATGGCTGCATTGTGTCGCTCAACAAGCCACTGATTATTATAACTTTGACACAAGCTTCTGAAAAGAAGAGGGGGGGGGGGGTCTGTGACGGCAACGGCATGGGATGAGATGGATGCAGTAGTTTAGGTGAGGATGAGATGAGGTTCCAGAAGAATGAGGATTATTGATTGTGGGATTGAAGGTATTTTATACTGAACGACTTACTTAGGATTGATCTCGGATGATATTGCACAATAATATTTAAATAATATAACACGAGTGATATTATGAAATATAGAAAACGATTTAAGTCTTACAACAAGTTCAAGTTCTTAGAAGGATAGAGATGAAAACATAGTTTTTAAAACGACGTAGAAGTAAAACACATACAACGGTTTTCTTATTCCGAGACATGCTTTGCCCTAAGATATGTTTCACTCCTCGCGGTCGGAGGTTGGGGCGGCAAGAACTAGTTCATAGGACCAATTTGCAGAAGCTTCTCCTATCTAATCTTCTTTGCCGCAACAGCAACACCAGCTATCTGAAGGAGGAACTACACCACAGCAAAAAGAAAAAATAACAAACTGTGAGTACTAATTACTCAGCAAGTCTTACCCATCAAAATGACCAACTACAGCCGACTTTTATGTATAAGGGGCTGACTCACAAAGATGGTTATTTGTAAAAAACATAACGCTAACAGTGTATCTTTATTTTTAACTTTTAGCGGTAAGTTAAGTTTATGTAATGTAAATTTAATTTGCACTAAAACTATAGCAGACATGGTAATCAAGCAATTTTCTATAAACTAAACAAACAATTCATATTATTAATTAAGTTCAGTTATTACTATGACATAACGCAACAAATAAGCGGTACTCATTACTGTGAGAGGCAACGATTATAATCGATTTACACCAACTGAGAAAACCCAAAATATACGACATGTACGCGCTTTCTATAAGCCGCACGTGGCCACTTTTAATAACAATACCATAAGACCGATCCGAGGCCTACTCTTCTAGAGAACATAGTCATCCATGCGACCAACATGCAAGTACATCTATAGTTAGATTCAAGTCTCTCCTCCCTTCACCGTCTAAAGAGGAGTTGAAGCACATTCAACAACTACAGATATTGAGTTACGTCGATTTACTAGGTTTCATATATATAGTACGTAATCAATACATTTAAACTTGCGCAACAGGGGTCACATTTGAATCGATCCTTATCCGACATAGACGAGGCTACCACCACGAAGGCTTAGCCTTTTCAAACTCATCTATACTTTATCCCCGTCCGGTCTCAGGTTAATCAATATGCGTGGGAGAAACAAACCTAAGTGTTGCAAACCTATAGCTCGTGAGTGATTTTTTGGTCCACTTGACTTATTAGATCTATAGCTCACGAGTGATTTTTTATCCACTTGACTTCTATTAGACCTATAGCTCACGAGTGAGATTTTTCATTCACTCATATGACTTAACCTGGCTCTACATCGAGTTACCTGTACAATATACACTTAACATGGGTGAACGCGCACTATTATGCCATCTATAGTTTTCAAACAACTTCTACAACGTAATACGCAGTACATTAATCATAAAATATATAGTGATAAAGTAAAATTTAAAATAAAGTTAATGCACTGGAGCTTACCTTCGGTTTGCTAAGGGTTAGCGCAAACAAGAGGGAGCTTCTCAGCGACGAACGACACTGGAGCAACCAAAGCGAGTTGCTTACCCTCTTCTTCGAATCCTAAATGCATGATGCACTCTAATTTAATCAACAGAGCTATTTCTAGAGCTGAAAATGCGATTTTAAAAGTTCTAAAATATTTTACATGTTTCAAGGATTCCAACGATATATTATTTATAATTTTTGGAGCTAAGATGAATTTTCTACGAGTTTTGGAAGATTAAACTGATTTCTGAACAATTAATAATAGATTTCGCAAAAAATAGATAAAAATTT
>BCLG01001116.1:56626-74921 GCA_001602295.1 Zoysia matrella | reverse complement strand
GCTTGGCCCTTGGCGGCGGGGTGCAAGGCCCTAGGCAAAAATCGGTCTACTAAGGCGGCGAGTTCACTGGTTGTATCGGCTCGCGGAGACCCTCATCGGAAAAGGCCAGCGGTGAAGGGCGGTGTGGCCCAGTGTGCAGCAGGGCAGCGGCGTCGTGGTGGTGGACGAACTCCGAGGAGCTCTTCACGGTGAGCTTCAGCAGTGCGAGCTAAAGACCGACGTGGTTGATGTTGTCGACAAGAAGGGCCAGAAGGGGGTCGGCGGCGTGGTGCACCTTGAGCTCCAATGTCGCAGGCGGTGATGGCTCCAAATCCCCTACAAAATGGTCACGATTTCACGCCAAAAACTTGTCTAAGAGAGGTTCCATGCCATGGAGGAGCTATAACCAAGAGTATGTTGGAGAATTCGCACCGGAGCTCACTGATTTCTTGGAGAAACGACAGCTTCCAGGGTGGTCGAACTTTGGGAAAAATTCGAAATCCAGTGAACTCGACTGCAAATCGAAGGAGGGAAAGTTGGGGATTAGCAAGAGGAGAAGGTGGGGGCTCGGTGGGGTGCTGCGGGGCGATGTTGAACGCTGCGGTGAGCGAGCTTGCGGAGCTCGACAGAGGGTCGTCAATGGCATCCTGCCGGGAGAGAGAAGAGAATGGGAGGGGCACCGATTTTTGCTTGGACATGAGGATTGGTAGGTGTCCGTGCGGCGCTCGAAAGCCGGACACGTCCGTGGCTCCGTGGCGCCCATGCGGCGAGGAGGAGCGCAAGGCGAGGGCGAGTGGGAGGAAGAAGAAAGATAGACAGTGGGACTGACAGATGGGTCCCACGACCTTTTTCTTTTTCTCAAATTTTCTCAGATTTTCAGTTGCATCTTTCTGTTTTTGATCCAAAAAGCGCACTTTTCGGGCTCCAAGATTTTTGAAATTTTGCAGGGTGATAAAAAATTTAAAGATGAACAACTTTTATTTTGAGGTCAAGTTCAGAATCAAAATAAATAAAATAGTATTTAATTTTTGAAGACAGGCTAGCTTTTAAAGGAAAATAAATTATTTGAGACTTTTAAACCTCAAATAAAATTTTCCAAAAACTTCAAAAATTCAAGTGGTTGCAAGAACATTCAAGAGAGAGTTTTGTTTCACAATATTTCATTGAAAATTTTGAACTTACATTTTGAATTTCAAACTTAAATTTGGAACTAACTTGAAACTAGGTTTAAATTTCTTCGAGCTCGGATTTTTCGAGAATTTTGAACTCGAATGGAGCACTTTATTATTTGTAAACATGAAGTGTTACGGTTTAAAAAGTAACCGATAGGCTATTGGGCTGAATATTTGTAGATGGACCACTTTGTTTTCTTATTTCTGGTCATATGGGCCTTCACGGCAAAACTAAACATTGCACTGCATATGTTTCAATCGTATTGCATATACAAGTACAATTTTGTTTGATTTTTCAGCGAGTTTTCATAGGTGGCGTTTGGATTTGGAAATGAAGAAAAACATCTGAATCATTTAATCTTTCATTTTATTAAATTTCAATCCTTCATTTATTTTCCATTCTCAATCTCACTTTCAATTTTCTACTAACCAAACGCCACCATAGTGTACCTCACCAGCAGATCAGACGTAGCACCGCTTCGAATAGGATGCCATTATTTTCATTCAAGAGCAAACACAAAATAAAATTACATCACCAAACGGTGGCAGCATGAAACCAAACCAAATGTTATCGGCAGCGAAAACGGACTCTCAAATCCTCGCCGCTTCCTTGCTCTCTCACCCCCGCGAAGCGCACAGCCTCCAGCAAATTTATCTGGACCGAGAAATAGTGAATACATAATTACGCAAAAGCATTTTTTTTTAAATAATATCAAGGAAACGTGATTTAGTTGTACGCGTCCGGGTTGGCAACGAGGTACGCCTCGGCGGCCTTGAAGATGGCGGTGACGGATTCCTTGGCCTTGGCGACCTCGTCCTTCACCTCCACGCCCGGCAGAAGCTTGTAGGTCGAGTTCACCTTCACCACGCTCCCGCCCTCGGCCGCCGGTTCCACCTCGATGCGCGACGTCGCCGTCTCGATGGCCACGCCGATGCCGCCGCCCTCGACGAGGGTCGACTTGCACTCGCACTTGTCCGCGTCCAGGAACTCGAGCCTCTCCTTCATGAAGCTGAACGGCATGGCTGCGGAACCAACGACACACGAGGTTACCTGATGTTCGGTCACTGTGAACTCGTGTCGGCGTGTGCCGACTAGCATGTAGGAGTACTAGGGAGATGTGTACCTGCGGTGAAGTTGAACTGCCTGACACTGCCGACGCCGCCCTCGCCCTCCACGGGGTGGGCGCTGGCCACGACGTCGGCGACGAGTTTGGGCGCCAGGGTGTGCCAGTCCATCACGGGGGCGCGGAACAGGCGCGGCGCGGCGACCGGCGATCGCGATCTCGAGGGTCCAGGCGCTGTTGCTGGTGGCCATTTCTGTGTTGATTCACGAACGGCTAGTGAGCTCTGATGAGTTGCTACTGCAAAATTAAGTAGTCGAGGAATTAAGCTGCTGTCGTTGTGTTGTGTTGCCCGGGAATTGGCAGGAGAAGATTTATACTAATGGCTCGAGTAGTCGAAGGCGCGGTAGGTTGGTGAGGCTGGAGTTCGGTGAGTCTGAAGAACCGAGGGAGTCATCGCGAGCCTTTCCAGTTTCCAGTTCCGACGGCGCTGTGTCGGTCCGGTCGGCGTCGGCGGGCATTAATCTGCCGGGAGTGCAGAGCACACGTCAAAGGTCCCTTTGCTTACATGTATGGCTGAGTTGACTCGAGATAAGACATGTTTGTTACAGTAAAATTGATCACATACAAAACAGTTTGTTTTATTGTTTTATTGATTATATATAACAAAATAGGCTGAGAATAGATGATGTTTGATTGTTCGTATAAGTCTGATCTGTATGATAAAAGTAGAGAAAATAAATTATTTTTAATATTTAATTTGTGTAACCACACTCTAATAGCATCTATTTTAACTTTATAAATTTTAATCTAATTTAATATATGCTAATATATTTTAAAATAAATTAATTATTAACAAATACTTTTATAAATACTTGTATAAATTAATCAAATTTTGCATCTTATGGGATTGGCTCCGAGGAGACGAAACTCATTCTCATTTCTCCGGAGCCTGGCTCGTAGCTGCCTCGTGCATCGCACAGGATAGGCCTCCGGCCAGCAACAGGCAACTAAACGCAGCAAAGGTGCATGCCGCCAGCCTGGTTGAAGCGCACGCACCCATCCAATCAGCCCCAAAGTGTATGCTGTTGCTGTTGCCCTTTTGTCAATGTTTAGCGAAAGAATTCATTGTCGGTTTGGCACCATGGTTCGCGTGGGCAAAATGATCGAGAATGATAGCAAAGCGTTACGACGATGAAGGCGCGATCAAAAGCGCACCCGAATTGTTGAGTGCCAGGGGTTGGTATATTGCAAAGAGAGAGATCAACGAGCAGAAAGGATTGAACGCCATAGCAGCATACCTTGTGCAATTATCCCCTGCTGCTTTTCTTTCTCTGCGTACAAACAACATGCACAAACTTCTGAATTTTCAATTAGAATGCTGAAACACATTAGTAGCTAACTGGAAGCCCCTTTGGGACTGAATTCCTACCACCTGCGGTCCAGCCTATTTACTGTCACTGACCATGGACCACGCTGTTCAGCGGAAACACATATCAAAAAATAGTAAAAGTATGATTAAAATGGTTTATCAGGTTATCAATTTAGGAGTAATAACTGCCATTCTCATGTGTTAGATCCTGGGCATACTGTGTTATTCAAAATTTAAGTTAAAGCATTTTAACTTCCTAGAATATGTTTTATGATCATTCTTGAAGAAGGCTACTACACTCCCGGGCCTCTAGTTGTGATAATTGTTTTTATAAAGTACTGTCCATGACTGCAGCAACGAGCTCAGTAAAGCATAATGGTTATGGTGCAAAGGTTTTCTCCTTATATTTGATGAGGGAAATTTGTTAAAGTCAATATGGGTCTGTTTGGTTGCTCTTATGATCCAGCCTGGCTCGTATGTAGAAAGACAAGCTCGCTGGAACTAGGTTGATTATATGCAAGATAATTTGTTTGATTAGTCGCATGTAAGCAGACATGTTGAGAAAAGATAATGTTTAGTTGTCTGTATGAATTTATGAGATAAAAATAGAGAAAAATAAATTATTTTAATATTTAACTTGTGTAATCACACTTTAGTAATCTCTATTTTAACTTTATAAATTTTAATTTACTTTAATATATAATAATATACTTTAATTATTTACTAATATCACCATTAATTGAAATACTTTGCATCTGCTGAACCTGGCTCCGGAGAAACAGATCTTCCTCGTGTTCCTCGGGAGCCAGGCTTGGCCGTGTCCTTTGCACCTGCGGAGCCGGGCCATCACGTCGATCCAAGAAACCAATCGCGTCCGTCTTGCATGCAGCCGGCCTAGCAGCACCTCAACCAGGCGTCGAAACACGCCCTATGTGTTTCAGATACACTACATAAAGTGAAAAAAGATGCAATGTTTCTCTTTATATTCGACGAGAGAAATTAGTTATAAAGTTATGATTAGATTTGCAAAATATCTACGGCAGCTGTTTTGAACAGAGGGAGCGACAGATCACCCTCTTCTAAGCTTAAAGGCTCAGTGACTGATGATCAATAAAAATGTTTGGAGATGATTGATGCACATATGATTCTATCTCTCTGTTCAGGGGCATAGTAATGGTAAACAGCATTCAGAGTTTTTTTTATAAAAAACTATGATGACAAAACTTACTTTTACCAGTAGCATGTTCAAGAAGTTGGACCATGGCTATTCTTGCCCGGGAAAGAGCGAACTCAAATTTTCATAGACATGCAGATGCATCTTAAACAGAAGACTTGATATGTTGGAACCTTTTTATTGCCGTACAAAACCATGAGTATCAAACTAAACCAAACCAAACCAAACCAAACCACTTCACTGCAAGTAGCAAAACACACATAAATACACAAAACTTTTCACACACACTTTCGTGCTGCCCCGGGTCTTCATTCACACGCCCGCCACTTACAGAGCAGCTTATATAAACTTCAAAACAAGAACGATCCCGATCGACTGATTCAGTTGTAGGCGTCCGGGTTGGCGACGAGGTACGCCTCGGCGGCCTTGAAGATGGCGGTGACGGACTCCTTGGCCTTGCTGACCTCGTCGTTCACCTCCACGCCTGGCAGAAGCTTGTAGGTCGAGTCCACCTTCACCAGGCTCCCGCCGTCGGCCGCCGGCTCCACCTTGATGTGCGAGGTCACGGTCTCGATGGCCACGCCGATGCCGCCGCCCTCAACGAGGGTCGACTTGCACTCGCACTTGTCCGCGTCCAGGAACTCGAGCCTCTCCTTCATGAAGTTGAACGGCATGGCTGCAAGAAGAACACGACCGCGTTACACGCTGCTTCGTCGGTGACAACTGACAAGAAGTTCTCTCAAAATGTAGCTTGGGTACCTGAGGTGAAGTTGAACTGCCTAACGCTGCCGACGCCGCCCTCGCCCTCCACGGGGTGGGCGCTGGCCACGACGTCGGCGACGAGCTTGGGCGCCAGCATGTGCCAGTCCATCACGGCGGCGCGGAACAGGCGCGGCGCGGCCACCGGGAACGCGATCTCCAGGGTCCAGCTGCTGGCGGAGGCCATTGCTACGATGTTAACCTGATCGACGAAATTAGCTTGCCTGGCACTAGCGCGCAGTGCTGTTGCTAGTATTCGTTGCTGCTTGTTGCTCGTGGCAGGGGAGTGGCAGAGTGCGAGGGCTACATAACGCTGAAGGCGGGGTTGGTGAGGGTTCGCAGTTCGCACAGGTGGGAATCGGTGAGTGGCGATCGGTGAGGCGGCCTGAGATGAGCCGGGAATCGTTGAAGTTCTTCCATACCGGGCGGCATTGTCGGCTGAGGGCGCATTGATGTGGCCGGGCCTTGAGAACACGCGCGTTTGCCATTTCCTTCAATGTGTAGTTAGAACGAGTAGAATATGTTGTCGAATTGGCACTGTGGATGGCGTGGGAAAATTCGGCTAGAATAATACTCTAGGAAAGATAATTAGTATGATGAACTTCCAGTTCAAAAGCAGGAATGCCTTGTTGGGTTGGTATGGAAGAGAAAGCAAGGAGCACTCGAGGTGGACTGAATTATGGTGGATCACAAAAAGACATATCAAAATAATCCCTGGCTAACTTTTTGCAGCTCTTATGGACCAAGCTACACAGACTTATCCTGCGTATTTCTTCTTTAAACTCGTGGATAAAGTGAAATATGCATTTCTACTTTATTATATCCAGTGGCATGTTCTTCCTGGATACTATCGCACAAAGATATCCCAGCAGTGGTCTGAATAAACTTTGCTGGTGCAAAGAGGTCTGAAATACCTTTTAGAACGGGGGCGGATACTATACTATTTAACAGGAGAATGTAAACTTTTTTGGCTTGTCAGAAGTGCCGTCGCGTCATAAAAGGTAAATGCGGGAAGGAAGAAGAAAGGTAAATGCGGGAAGGACGAAGAGGTGCTCAAGCGTGCCTTTCAAATGTACTCTCCCCATTCTTAAATTGACATACTTTTAATTTCAACTTTGACTATTTTTTTTATTAAAAAAATTTGATAAAAATTATAAATATTGTTATAATTTGATTAATCATTAGAGTTATTTAAATTCCAACTTAAAATTATACATATTTAAATTAATTTTTTTGAATAAAATGAAAGATTAAAATTGAGATTAAAAATCTACATCAACCTTTGAGCGTAACCTAGTCTTACAAACTTGGCTATGGGCTATCAAGATTGTAAAAGTTAAAAAATACATTGCAAGAATGTTGAATACAATTGGTACAGCTTCTACTCGGCTTCATCATCACTGGTTTGCGACAAATCAGAATCTTCACCAAACACTGTTTCATCTATTTCTTCATCATCCTCTTCGTCAGAATGGACAGCAGCAACATCTTGCAGCTCTGATGGCAGATCAGGTACACTCACATTCTTGTCAACCTAATAAAATGAAAAAAAAAAATCAACACAACCATTTAGTCATGAACTTGCATTACTCTTTCTAGCTTATTCTTTAATGTCATAAATAGTTGAAAAACCTGAGCCACTATCAGCCGAAGCCTTCCAGAAAGCTTAAGTAAATCTCCAGTGGCCGAGTATCTTTCAACACACATCTGCAAATGAAGTCCTAGTATTTAGTTCAGCTCATGTTATAGATATAATCCCAATTGGACATCAATAGTAGTGCTTTGACAAGATTAAGGCCAATAACAGCCTGTGGTCATATTTTGTCCAAATTTAACAGATTGCCTCCAACTTTGGCATGCCAAATTTTGGGCAGCACTGGTGCAAATTTAGTGCCAAAACTAAAAACGAAAGGAAATATACATGTGTCTCAATGTGACATTTTCATTGTTAGGAACACATCTGAAGTCAATAGTAGTTTGCTTAGCCATTATTTCATAGCATGCAATAGCACAAAGTCTATCTGTCTATATTGAATAGCACCCCTGCACCTCTCCATATACTCATTTGCTTAATATTGTGAACCCAATGTATCCTATATGCAATCAGATGCCAATATGACATCATTATTTGAGCAGTCAGAAGATCCTTCGATTGCATACGATCTTTCAACAACAGCATTTGAATTTCATCCAACCAGTGTAGGGTAGAATAAGGAATATCATCATCAAAATTAGTGCTGACCAATAGGACTAACATCTAATGATGCAAATCAAATGAACACAGTTCCCATCCAGACACAGCAGAATTTCAGATGGTCACTGCACTTCTCAGAGAATGTGAGTGAACCTGATCAGAGAGAATCTGCATTTATTGACATCTTTATCAACAAAATGCAGCAGCAAATGCATACATCTGTTTCTGCTATTTTGAAACAATCAAGCAATGCTTCGTACTGCACTGGAGGTCTTCTAAGTTCATGAACTGCATTCCACTGTTGTTTAATAACCACTCAGAAACCAATCACTAACTAGATCAACCTTCTCTATCATGAGCTACACCATTTGAACAGAGGCCCACGCAAACATGATTTACATTCTGTTATCTTTTGGTATGTCCGAGCTAAGTTTTTCACATTGAGGCCTTTTAGTGAGACACATTCTACTGTTATCTAATATCAATCATATGACTTAGAAGCCAGAAACTAATAAATAGGTCAATACCACTATATAACAACATAATTCCATCACATTAATAGTGCCATCATAACATGTGTAATGAATGCAAGACCCACAAAGAAGCAAATAAGAAGTTCACTTAGCTGTTGCACTGGATGCAAGAAACTGTACCTTCTCAAGAGTGCTAAATAGTTTTCTTGATTTTTCAGATGGAATAAAACGGCCATGAATGACTAATAGGCAGTATATCCACCGCAAAATAAGCTCTGAGCTACCAAATCTGGAGACAAAGCCGCAATGAGGTCAGAACACATGACGATGAAGACACTCTAGTGAACAAACATTTATACACTCGTAAGAAGTTTACACCTTGTTTTCCATGCAGATACTAAATTGTCAAGAAGTCTGCAAGCATCTTCAGGTTTCAGTGATCTTAGATGTGCTCGAATCTGTTGAATGACAAAACCATCTACATAGGGTAAACATAGAAACATGTATAGACGTAACTTAGATCGAAATTCAGTACAACAAACCTTCCTGCTGGGTAAATCAGCATTGCTTTTTATGCTTCCACTACTGAACAGGTCAGCTGAAATATTAGTGGGAATGCCAGGATAGTCTTTCAAACTCTGATCAACTTTAGTATCAATGATACCAAATTTCCTCAACATGTCTTCAATGCATATGCTGTCACCTTCAGTTCTAAGAATAGGAACTGAAACAGCACAATAGTTCAAGTGCGTTATCAAGCTGATTAATTAACGGACAGCAACATACTTTCAAAAAACTAAAACAGCACAAGAGTTCAAGTGTGGTTATCAAGCTGATTAATTAATGAACAGCAACATACTTTGAAAAAATAAATAAATACCCATTCATGTAACATGCATGTAAAAATCAAAATGAATTCCTAGCAAATAGGAACCTAAGCTCCAACTCTCCGTAGGAAACAACAACATGAGAGAAGTTTCATTGCTTATACAATATAGGGAAAAAAAGATACTACTAAGGATAACCTACCTCTTTTCTGAATTAATCTTGCAGTGGGCATGTCACTTTTAATTGCTGGCTCAACATCAACACTGGGTTTTGTTTCACCATGTTTCCTTTTCTTTTCCTGTGTATGGAGCTTAGGAAGAGGAAGGATGGCATCTTCAGCATTTGCTCGATCAAGAGCAGTGACAGTTTCTGTACAGAAAGACATAAGATTCAGCAAAGACTAGGCACCAAATATTGTTCGAACTTTAAGTAATAAAGGCAAGAAAATAAGAAAACTAAATACCTATGCAACAGACAACATCAGTCAGATATAAATATGCAAACAAAAAATTGAACTATGCTCCCATGCTTCTCTCTAAAAAAACAACTTTACACTTCATGCTTCCCAGAATAGAACAAATTTAGAGCAGAAGCCCATAGCTGATTCTAACAATTAAAGCAAGTATGATTTGTGCAGTTCCAATTGAAAATATTAACCAAAGAAGCAAGATTAGATTGTTCTCCATAACTAACAGACACCAATCAGTGTACCTTGCTTTTTGGCAGACTGGCTTTTCTTTGGCATGGAGGTTTGAATATTCGGTAAGAGAACTCCATCTTGAGATATATCCAAATTAATATCCGTGCCATGACAAACCAAAAGTTTGTCAAAAGATGGTTTCACTACTGACCCATAAGCCAGCAGAACATGCGCAGAATTAGGTCCATCCACTCCTTGAAGTTTTGCAGCAAATATAGAGAATGCCTGCTGAGCTGTTGTAAGAGAGGATTCGGACAATGCAATCTTGGTAGGCTTCTTATTGCGCAGGTCATCCACATTATTCTCAGACCAGAAATGGCAGACACCAATCTCCGAAATAGCCAAAACGTGTATTTCTCCTTCATCTGAACATTTGCAGTCCACGAATATTGCTGGGCGCTCCATCGACAGGATACAGTTTGAGCTCTGAGTTTTACCACCACCTAAGTTCCAAATGGCTATATAACGTTCCCCAATGCCAGATGACAGAATATATTTGCCATTATTGCTAAAAACCATGCTCCTCACAGCAACCTAAGGTGTTTATACGGGTGCAAAAAGCAAGAGATGAGTAATCAGAAATAACAGAATACATGTCTGTAACACAAGTCACACAAGGAAAATCAGGAGATAAGATAAAACAATATACGAACCGGATGACCAGAGAATTTTTCTATTTTTTTGTTGTTTGAAGTATCAAAAGTCCTCAACTGACCAGCTGCAGTTGCTAAAATCTTTCCATCTGATAAAATTTGGTACAAGCTGCAGTTAGTTACCATAAAGTATGGTGGGTTTTATTTGGATATGAAGTGTATACAAGAAAATAATGTAATAATGTATACATCATTTTTAGGCTAAATATATTCAGATAGATATTGGATGTTACATGCAGAAGTAGCAGCATATGACAAAACCTCTAAATCTTATTATCACTAAAACATGTCAATGTCCAGATTCAGAAAGAAACACCATAGGGGTCAATACACAATCAGTCAATGCCGATAGCCAAATATCCTTGCCAGACATAATGGTAATATCCTTCTGGCTAAATTAAATATACAAGGCATAAAACTACTGAGTGTTGATGCTTATGCAGAGCAGATTGGTGATACACCTACATAGGCCATAGTATAATACTGTAACAGAAAGTACAGCATTAACCATGGGCTCATTTCCCCATAGAGATACCTGATGAGACAGCCAGTGAAGATATTGCTTTTGAAGAAGATCTAAATTTTCCTACAACAGACCCATCTGAGGCATCAATTCTACAGACCATGCCATCGGTGCCTGCCGTGTACACACTCCGCCCATGTTTTGAGTATGCTACAGCTGTCACACCCCTGAACACATCAAACATCTAATGTAAGTGAATACATCAGAGCACGCCCTTAGATATGAACCTTAGTAACATTATAAAATAAAAACTTACAACATAAATAGTAACACAGCCAAAGCTACTATTTATGAAGCTTCGCAATGTGTTTAAACAAATCATTTTGAATTCAATCGTGGTTTCAACAAATGAAACAGGGGTTTCACCTCCTGTATTTTAATTTAAACAAGGAAATACCAACTCACCCAGGGTGGCAGTCGCTGACCCTCCACTTCCATTGTCCTGCGGCAACATCAAGCGCCAGCACATCCCCACTGCCTGTTCCAAGCACAAGAAGGGAGCTCCCAGCCTTCCTCTTCTTCTGCTAAGAAGAAATTTAAGCAGGTGATATCAGCGGATACCAACACAACGCCAAATTTCAACTGCTCAAAATAGAGTTCCTCTCACCTTGTTCGAGAGCTGTACCCACTTCATGCAGGTGTAATCGAGGGCGAGGTGACCACGTTTCGCCTCCGCAACCGCACCGACCTCCACCGATGGGATATCGGCGAACTCGGTCTGCAGCCGACCGCGCACTGCGTCCCATACCTGCCAAGTGGCAACGAAAGCGAGTTAGCGAATGGCAACTGTGACAGGGCTGCTAAGGCGGATAGCTAGCTTCAGGGTTCCATACTTTGATTCGTCCATCCCCCGAGGAAAGCGCTAGAAAGTTTGCGTCGGGGCTGAAGGAGGTGAGGAGGTCGCGGATGGGTGCGGCGGCGGGCGCCATGGCCGGCGCGTTGCGGGAGGAAGGGTTTAGGGGGCGGCGGCGGGGGAGGTACAAGAATTTTGGGAGAGGAACCGAGAGGTGCGGAGCCGAAGACGAGTCCCTCGGGCGCGCCGCTTTTGCGGGGCCTCCTGACACGGTCCAGTCGGTTTCGTTTTTTTCTTTTGTCAACACGGCTGAGCCGGACCGCACCTCGCGGGCTAGGGTTTTGCGCCAAAACCAAACCGCTCATTTCGCCCCCACCCTCCTCCCGCCTCCATCCATCGACCATTGCAGACCCTTGCCGCCGCCGGGAATGGAGTCCAGCTCTGAGAAGTTCCGTGGCCTCCGCATCACCTCACTGGATGAGGAAGATGACGAGGCTGAATTGGCACACGAACCCCCGCCCGCCGCCTCTGCCACAGCGGATTATGAGGACGACGAAGAGGACGATGAAGAGCCGGAAGTTGTACTTGGCTTCCTGGAGAAGCCGAAGCACCCAGGGCTCGTCCTCCGCCACCTGTTCCCCAGCAAGGCCGGCGGCATCCCCGTGCGTGCGACAACTGGATCGTATTAAACACCACTAGTTAGAATTTTTTTTTCGCGTGTATAATTTGGTCTATATTGATGCTGAGGGTTGCCTTGATTTGTTCAGGCGTGGCTTGACCCCGTGAACTTGCCGTCGGGCGAATCTACCTGCTGTGGCTTCTGCGGTGAGCCTCTGCCGTTCGTCATCCAGGTGCTTGATTTGTGTGAATAATTGCTATCTTTTTGGTTGGTTGTATTTATTCAGCAGTTGGATTTTGTTTACATGCAGATTTATGCACCGATTGAGGACAATTCTGCAGCATTTCACCGAACGTTGTTCATGTTCATGTGCCCATCAATGGCTTGCTTGCGCCGAGATCAACATGAACAGTGGAAGCACAAGCACGGGAATCCTTATAGAAGGTGAAGCAAGTTCTATGGCTGTTGTGATTATGTTTAGACCAGTATCACTTAATTAGCTATGATTGTGACTGCTTGAAGCTGTTTGTGTTGCAGTGTGAAGGTTTTCCGGTGTCAATTGCCACAGACCAATGCATTCTACATGAATGAGCCTCCAAAGCGCAATGGTTCTGACAAACCACTATGTGCAGGAGGTAATTTCCTTTTGTTTCTGTTGCACGATCTTTCATACCATCTTGCCACTATGTGCTGGACACAAATATATGTCTGATGATGAACTTTTGTATATTATTTTCTGAAGCATATCTTCATTAGCTGAATTCTTGAAGTTGTTCATTCATTTATTTCTGCCAGGAGTTGTTCGTTCATTTATATTTCTGGCAAGGCACAACATTTTTCCATGAAATTTACCTTTTCTCCTGATATTCTTTAGAAACAGACATGCATGTTTATGATTGAAGTCTCTATGGACCTATGGCACGCACAACCTATATCCACAAAAGAAATATTATACTTTTTTTGTCACTTTTTTTTTTGCACGTTTGGCCACATCTGTTGACCATAATCTTCAGTTTGTTCCACTATGGTTGAAGTCTGATTTCAAGTTATTATGTGTTATCTTTTATATACTTAAGTATGGGTTATACTATTCTAGGTTATCTTAGTCTCTTAGACCCCTCATGTTTTCGTTTCACACTTTCACTTAAATTGCACTTTTCCACTCAATGCGAATTCTTCTGTTCATTGGGACTTCGATTCTCTTTGTTAATTCAATAATTCTTATGTGTTTTATCTCTAGCCCTCCTAAACTTGCTTGGGACTTAAAGCTTTGTCTTTGTTGTTGTACACATGTTCCCAACTAGTCATCGCACTCCCTCGTCTGCTTTGCAAATGTTTAATTTGAAAATGCATGAGTTACACACCCATGCACCACAATTACTGTCTTAAAATTTATGCTTGTTTTAATTATGATACTGATATTATATAAACCTATGGTTTATTAGTTGTAACTAGGCACTTTTGGCTGTTTAAATCTACTGATTATTTTGATAATTCAATTGCTCAACTATGTGTCTCCAGCTGCTGTATGTCACTGGTGTGGTACCTGGAAAGGTGATAAAATATGTGGTGGCTGCAAGAAAGCAAGATACTGTTCTGAGAAGCATCAGGTACGACTGATGAGCTCCATTTTTAGTATATTCACGAGAACACATATTTTAAATGTAACAGATCTTCATTGTGTTTTGTCAGGCACTGCATTGGCGCACTGGTCATAAAAATGACTGCCTCCAGATAATCAGTTCATCTGATGCTTCAAATTCTGTTCTGCTAACTGCTGGAAAAAGTGACTATGCATGAATTGCTTGAGCTACATGCTTTTTAATATTTGAGCTGTGTTTTGCTGAGATTTTTCATCTACCTGCAGTTCCAGCTCACACTCCTTGGCCAGAATTTGAGGTAGAAAATGAATGTGAAGGTAACTATAATTCTGATAGTTGTGATGAGAATAACTCAAAGTCCTTGGTGATGCAAAAACACAGCAAACCGGATGCAATGACGCAGTCATGGATGGATCAGTTTGAGGTAATGGACCCATCTTTGTATTTTTTTTTAATTATAATATCTCATATTATTTCACTACTATATCCATCATTGTTTTCTCACTGCTATATATGTATAGGCTGATGCCGATAACAAATGCTGGGCATCTTTTCAAGAGCGAATCACAAGAGCACCAGAGCAAGTGTTGAGGTGAGGCTGCATCGCTTGCATGGATTCACTTATATCTATTATGTTTGGTGGATATTCACTTCCAAGTATCTTCCCTGTTTAGGAAGATAGCCCTATTGTGTTTTTTCCTCGTATTCCATTAGTGAACTTGTATTAGTTCTATAATCTATTGCACATTCATTCTCAGAGTTATATGTGCGTATGTGCATAACATGTATAAGCCATGCAGGTATTGTCGAGAACCCAATGCAAAACCTCTGTGGGCGTTGTCTGCTGGGTGTCCATCAAGTGCTGATATACCATCATGTAGCTATTGTAAAGGTCCATTGTGCTATGAATTTCAGGTTGGTACAATTTTTATACTACGACCAGGATCCATTTTTCAGTATAGCAGATATATCCTATAGCTCGTAGCCATAGAAATACTAGGCTCATACCCAATGCCTTCAATTTTTTTCATCATGTTTAAGTTAGAATCCAGAGGAAGGGCAGCCTTGCGCAGCGGTAAAGCTGTTGCCTTGTGACCATGAGGTCACTGGTTCGAATCCTCGAAACAACCTCTTGCAGAAATGCAGCGAAAGGTTGCATATGAAATACCCAAAGTGATTGACCCTTCCCTAGATCCTGCTCAAGCGGGAGCTACGTGCACTGGGCTGCCCCCATTTTAAGTTAGAATCCAAAGGTAAATTATGACTACCAACAATGACCATTATGGAGTTTTAAGCAGCCAAGTTGTGAAAGGGCCATTAGACATGGTCCTTGACTCTAGCTGTGACAGTACCTGACACTAAATTAAGTTCCATACACCATTCACGAAGATGTTATGTAAATTCCATTCATTCATGGGCATCATTATGTTACATATAATTTTTCTATCAACTCTGATTGAATTTGTTTTCAAATAGTTTGACACTTCCAATCTATGGAACTATATATTTTTTTTTTCTGTTTAGTCAGTGAATCCTACCATTTCACCCTATGTTTTCATCATCCCTCTGTGCTCCTTATTTTCATTTCTACTTACATATCTGTATGTGTTCTGTTTCCAGATTATGCCGCAATTGCTTTATTATTTTGGTGTACGAAATGAACCGGACTCACTTGACTGGGCAACAATTGTTGTGTACACATGTCAAGGGTCATGCAATCAAAGCATTAGCTACAAAGAGGAATTTGCTTGGGTTCAATTATACCCTGTGGCAGCCAATAGGCAGTATTAACTGTTCCATCTGCTGCTCCATGCTGAAGATTTGAAACTTCACCCGTTCTCTATTGTAGGCAAATAATCATTTATTGGCTTTCAATTTGTTGCTACAAGACAACAGGCCTGCTTACAGCCATATCACGCGTGTCACATGATAAGAAGAGATTGACACGCCAATGCGTTTTCCTCTGTTTTAGTGTTAAAATTAAGCAGAAAATTAGAGTATCAGTCATTACTTTTGCTGGATGTGGAGCTTCTGCTTGATTGTTTCAAGCTAGTTACTAAAATTACACCTTATGTCATCATGTATGCCTTCATAAAAAATGGCTTGTATAGCTTTTTGGAAAAGGAAAAACAACCAAATCAAACGAAAATTTGTGTTTAAGTTCTTATACATTTATATGTGCTGGTTTGTGATGTCAGAATATGTGATGCTTTGACTTTTAGAAATCAACATTTGACTATTCATCTTATTCAAAAAGTTTAAGAAAATATAAAAATAAATGTTATACTTAAGGTATTTCTAATAATAAAACATTTCATAATAAATAAATAGGAGTAATATTTTCACAATTTTTTTTTGAATAAGATGAATGGTTAAAAGGTGATGACTAAAAGTTTAGAAAGACATTCTGAGATGGGGGAGTATTTCTCTTTTTGGTACAGTTGTCCCTAGTACAGATTTTGAGTTTATGGGCTTTATCAGTGGTATTAGTGAGTGGAGGTCACATTTGGTAAAATGCGAGTCTGGTAAAGAAGAGGGGAGAAATGAGGCTAAAAACTCACAAAGCTTCTAAAACAGTGAGTAACAGTAGCGAATTGCATAGTCTATATTGCAGTGAAATTGCAGATCAGATTTAAAGCATTTTTGACATTCAAAAAACTTACTGGAATGCTTTCTTTTCTTAAATTATATATATACCTTCAAATGTGGGACTTACCCTTATGTCAGACCAAAATAGGGACACTGGACACATGATTGGTTTCGTTATCAAATTTTGGAGGATTGTCGAAGCTACACGCCCAAACCTTATATAGAAGTAATTACTTTTTTGATAAGTTTGAAAATTCTGAAATGTTTAGTTGTCAAACATTTAGTGTTATGTTCTGTGTTTTAAAGTATGCTACATTTTTATTTTTCTGAACGACGGCAAGTATGCTATATTTTTATTTTTCTGAAGGATTTCTGAACTCAAGTTCGTTTGGGATATGACATTGTTTTTCTCCTTATGGAGTCTGCTCTTTGACTCTTCCTATGTGTTGGATGGGCTGTATAATCACGAGAGCAAAACGCACATTCAGTACAATGTAGCCTAGGGCTATGATGACTGGCACGACTAGAAGACAATGGGTTGCGCTAACTTGTATGCCCCCTTTTATGTCTAGGGTGGCAATGATGAATGGATGATCGATGTGCATTCCGACTAGAAGACGTGTTGCCACATTTTGTTGCCACTGGAGGGCATGGTGAGTTGAGCATCTTTGGACCGTGGCTCCAGTGCTTGGTGCTCGTTACATTGAATTTGGTCCATTTAGACACTAGGGCCCATATAGACATGTGACGAAATAGTTCACAATCGTGTCCTCTGATGTGACTGCCATGTGCAATTTAACGTCTTCATCATATCCAATGTCTCTTGGTTTTTCGTAAAAAGGATTCTTGTCTGCTTTGTTCTAGGAGTATTTTCTATTCTGACTCGGATAGTACATATCCCGTCACGTCCTTTTCCCGACACGTCCTTTTTCTGGGCTGAAAATTGCGATGGTGTTACTTGTTTCTCGTAATTTGTTTCCTGTTCATGCTTCTCCTGTTTTCGCTTATACTAGCTGCAACGGCCACTTGTCCGCCAACCTTACCATTTTTTGCGCGTGGCATGCTGATTGCTCAGCGTTCATATATGATTCTGCTCGGCATTAGTCGTCATGTTCAGGGTCACACGTCTTTCCCTCGCCGAGACGGCAGCCGCTTCGGTCTGGTGTTGTGGCTTCCACGACCCAATCAGCACGCGTAGCCCACCGGAAACCTGATTGCAACATGACAGTGCCGGCCTCTTTCGAGGATAAAAAACGGAGGCATCAAATCAAACGCGCTTCGCCTAATCGCCGGCCGCGGTAGAGGAAAGCCAAAAAGGGAGAACGCAACAGCAGCGTGCTCACGTCTGCTCGTTGACCCTACGTCCGACGACCGAAAGCCGGGACGGAAGATGATTATTCGGCGTTGCCGCTGCTTTTCGTCCTCGCTCTGGCGCGGGCGCACGCGAGCTCGGCACATCTGGCGGGCGATCGGGGCACGGAAAGCATCGGTCGGTCGGCTCGGAAAGATCTGAGATAGCGAGAGGGTTGGATCCATCCGCCGGCGCGTTTAGCCCGGTCTTCATGGCTCCATGTACTGCTGCCGCGGCATTAGGTCCAGCAAGTGGCCGGCAATGTGGAAGAAGACTCAATAAACAAATGTAGATTTTGTTGGTTACAAGCTTACAGCCAGTGATACGGGCTGATTTCTGGACGGCACTGGCCCCCTGTGTTGACGGTGACCCGTACTGGAGACATTTTTCCTCTAATAATACTATAATCGCCGGAGTCAAGACTGCTAACGGGGGATGGCAGTGGAGATCTTAA
>BCLG01001116.1:0-56617 GCA_001602295.1 Zoysia matrella | reverse complement strand
AAAAAAAAAAAAAAAAAAAAAAGAAGAGTGAGGTTTCAGATCCATCGCGACCTGGCAGATCTGGTCTGCATCGCCGCGTATCATCACTGAACAAACACACAGTGGGTCCTCTTGTAGAAAATGGTATAGGAATTCTGCAGCAGCGTCGGTAACGGAAACCTTCCCCGCATTGGAGGAGTTGCTACCAGAAATAGCTGCGAGGATGGAGGATCACCGATCGAGGAGGCAGGAGCCACAGGACACAGCACATGGACGTCCTCACGTCCCAGGCTTCCAGCCGAGGCCGCGGTAGAAGAAATAGACCATCCTACTGAACGTGACGGTGAAACCAAACAGATTTTGTGCCTAAACCGACGGAAAATCGGAAGCTTCTAAACGACGCCATGTCTGCCTCACTCAGAGGAAAGTACTCTAGTCCAAGGTGATGCCACGTGCCGGACGCCATACAAATTTCGCCGCGCGCACCTCCCCAAATCAAAAGCGTACGTAGTAAAATAATTGGACCTTGCAACGGAGCTTTTACTCTGCTGACAGTACCAAAACCCCTTCTTAATTGCTCGCCGTCCGTCGCCATCGCGGTGGTAATCGCAATCGCAGATCGGTGAAAAGCGTCCCGACCGACAAGCCCGGCTCGAGGGTCACCGAGAGAACGCCTGTCATGCGCCTGACGAGTGGGATCAGAACGGAACGGAGCCCATGAATCAGCGGGCAAGGTATAAGAGGGCAGCGGGTGAGGCGACGGGGACGCGGCTGGATTTAAACGTTGGAAAAAGTCACCGCGTCTCTCACGTGCAGGCTGCCATCCCGACGTCGTCGGTCACGTCGCTGGCCTAGGTGGCTACAAGCCTACAACTGGCCGCCACCGAGCGAGCAGCGACGAGTGATTCGCGATGCGCCAATGGGCACTGACGGGGGGAATCATATACTCTCCGTACTATAGAAAAAATCTATTTTTAAGTTTGTTTAATTGTGTTTAGTTTTTTTATCAATAATTTTTTTAAAAAATTAATAAATTTTATGGACACAAAAATTATATATTATAAAAATATTTTTTGTAGTAAATCTAAAGATATAAATTTATGCTATTAAAGTTTATTGAATTTATATAAATTTTTAGTCAAAGAAAAAAGAAAAAAGAAACATAGTCAATTAAACTTAGAAATATACTTTTATATAGTATAGAGGTAGTATAATGAAAAGAGGAGTAGATAAATTGGTTATAAATAAAGTGAATGATACGTAGATTTATATGTGAGATTTATTTTTTTAAAAAAGTGAATGATTCATTTTAATTATTTATTCATCGATTTAACGGTGATGAATACAACGAGTATATAAGGTGAGAAAGCAGAAAATTCGCTTATAGTTTGACGGCATGGGTTGTACTCCGGATGTTCGCTCCACCGCCGCGGGTGCTCATCACGGCAAAGCTTCTCCATGCATTTTCTTCTTTTTTGGTTGGTGTAACAATGACGTTTTTAGTTTGGGCTATTGGATCGTCAGGACACAAACCTCATCCTATGGCCCGAAACATAACTATGTTTTCAACTTCAGTTGATTTCCATTAGTACAATGCATATAGAAAATAGTTTCTTTCGTTTTAAAATATTAATTTCTAACATTAACTTTGATTATTTATTTTATTTAATTTTTTTTGATAAATATAATATATTTTATTATATTTACTTTATTTTTAGTAGCATTTGACACACAATTAATAATTTTATATATTTAAACAAACTATTTAAATAAAATAAATAATTAAATTTGATGTTAAAAGTCAACTGTATTAATATTTTTAAACATAAAAAATACCGTGTATATAAGGATCGACGAGGATCGTACGCCCCCGGACAGGACAGAAATGAGAGGATTAACCGATTAACCGATCAAATTAACCAACACCTTCCATAACGTTCTCTCCCGCGGGTCCACCTGCCATACACCCACGCGTGAAGCCCGACCAGGCGGACAGCTGCAACCAATCCCCCTAATTAACGAATTACCGGCGGAGAGAGAGGCAGGTAAAAAGGGTGTAGAAGCCTCGCATCCCGTGTCCGCGTCGCCCGCTGCCATTCCTCTCTTCCGCCGCACAGCGCGTACACAGCCTTCTTTCTCTTCCTCTTCCTCCTCTTCTCCTCCGCGGCGGGGATTGATTCGATTTCGATTCCCTCTCCTGACCTCGCATCGTCGCCCAGATTTCCCCGTCGATCGCGCGGCCCAGACAGCCACCGCAATCCGCTGCCCGAGGAGGCAACGTGCGCGCGCGCGGGCTCACTCGCATCCACCACCACCACCGCCCCCGCCCGCCCGCCTTTTTAATTCCCCTTCCCCGCTTCGCCGCTTCAAAACCTCCTCCTCCTCCGCGTCGTCCCCGTCGCGCCCTCCACTCCCAAGCCCCCACCGCGGACGCGGCATTGCTCGTCGCCGTCCAGGTTGCGGCGCGTTTCGTTCTGTTGGGTTTGGTTTTAGGAGGGAGGAGAGCCTGTTGATCGAGTGGGGTGACGGGGCAAAATGTGGGCGGCGGAGCGCGTGGTGGGGGAGCGACGGATAAGGCAGATCCAGCGGTTCGCGCGGAACGCCAAGCTCACCGTCGTCTGCCTGCTCCTCACCGTCGTCGTGCTCCGCGGCACCGTCGGCGCGGGCCGCTTCGGCACGCCGAACCAGGACCTCATCGAGCTGCGCCAGCGATTCGTGACCCACCCGCACCGCGCGCTCGCGGAGCACCACGAAGCCAGGTCCAGGTCCTCCGACGCCGCTGCCACCGCCACCACCACCACTACCTCCAAGTCGTCGGCGGGCGCCGGCGGTAGGGACGACGAGCCCGACCCACCGCCGAGGTCGCTCAGGGACCCGCCCTACACGCTCGGCCCCAAGATCTCCGACTGGGATGAGCAGCGCGCCGCCTGGCACCGCCGCCACCCGGAGACGCCGCCCTTCCTCAACGACGTCAAGCCCCGGGTGCTGCTCGTCACGGGGTCCTCGCCCAAGCCCTGCGAGAACCCAGTTGGCGACCACTACCTCCTCAAGTCAATCAAGAACAAGATTGACTACTGCCGCGTCCACGGCATCGAGATCTTCTACAACATGGCTCTGCTCGACGCCGAGATGGCCGGCTTCTGGGCCAAGCTCCCGCTCATCCGCGCCCTGCTCCTCGCCCACCCGGAGGTCGAGTTCCTGTGGTGGATGGACTCTGACGCCATGTTCACCGACATGGTGTTCGAGCTGCCATGGGAGCGCTACGGCTCGTACAACTTCATCATGCATGGCTGGGATGAGATGGTCTACGACGACAAGAATTGGATTGGGCTCAACACTGGAAGCTTCTTGCTGCGCAATTGCCAGTGGTCGCTTGACATGCTTGACACCTGGGCGCCAATGGGGCCAAAGGGTGCTGTACGTATTGAGGCTGGCAAGGTGCTCACCAAGTCCTTGAAGGATCGGCCTGTGTTTGAGGCTGATGATCAGTCAGCTATGGTGTACATCCTCGCTACACAGCGTGAGAAATGGGGTGATAAGGTGTACCTTGAGAATGGGTACTACCTCCATGGCTACTGGGGGATCTTGGTCGATCGGTATGAGGAGATGCTTGAGAATTACAAGCCAGGGCTTGGTGATCACCGGTGGCCGCTCGTCACTCACTTTGTCGGGTGTAAACCATGTGGGAAATTTGGAGACTACCCAGTTGAGCGTTGCCTCAAGCAGATGGACCGTGCATTCAATTTTGGAGATAACCAGATCTTACAGATGTATGGGTTTACGCACAAGTCGCTTGCCAGCAGAAGGGTAAAGAGGATCAGGAATGAGACCAGTAACCCGCTAGAGATGAAAGATGAGCTTGGGTTGCTCCATCCGGCATTCTAGGCTGTGAAGACTACTACATGATAACTAGAGTACAATTCCACTTGTTATTTTGTTTGTTTGTTCTGGATCCTCTTGGATTAAAATCTAAAGTGTTCTTTTTATAGAATCAGAGTGGCAATGGATGTTTGGATGGAATCATGGGATGGATATCTATGTTACAATGCGACGTGTTAGAAGAATGATGCTATGCTTGTTTGCTGGCATAAGTTATGTCTTGCACTCCGAGTTAATGAACTCAAGTTATTTGGTCATTACTATACCTCTCTAGATTTTTTATTTTTTATCTGATTAGATGAAGAGTTGTGAGTTTTGTTTTTTCCATAAAATGTGTACCCAGTATGTGTCCTGGAAGGAATTGTCCATGTGAAATCGTAGTCTTCAGCATGCGTATTGCTGTCCTTGGAGACGATTATGTTACTTCGGTCTGATTTACTATTAGTGTGAGTTGGGCAGCAAGATGCTCCAGTTTTGTCCTATATATGAGATCAAAATCCTCGAAAGGTATACATAGCTGCATGCTCTTTTCAATTTTCAGTTTTCAGTATCCGGTTTTGGCCTTATGCATCTTTTATCCTCTTCGGTTTACATCACTGAATACGGCTTGATACCATGCGCCAATTTCACTGTCATTGTACACTCTATATCTGGAGACTATTGTTTCATCTTAGATGATTGTAAATGTTGCGTTATTTTTCAGTTCAGAAAATAAAGGAATATTGCATAAGGCCTTCTGTTTTTATCGACAAATAAGCAAGATCAACCTGTGCAAAAGAATCTAAACTACGTGGTTTTATGGGGAAAAACGAAATCCGCGCATTGGTTTTATGTTACATTTGCACAATGACTTTGACATTTCTTTAAATTTACTCTATGTGATTTGCTTTCATCAAATGCTGTGTTATGAGAATCAGGAATTTTTTTTGTCATGTGCTGCGTGAATACCAGTGCTGTGGTAGATCTAGAAATATGATTTCTCAGCATCCCGTGTTTGGCTCTAGTCAAAATACAGAAGAGATAATACGAAGTCAATGATTCGCTTTTCTCCATGTTGAGCTAATTAGAGCTCATACTCCGATGAATCTCCTCTCTAGGTGGTCAACTACCATAGATACTGGAGTAACAGTACTGATAAGAGTAATATTCTAATGGACAAGTAGAAAATACCTTATGGCTATGTTGCGCACTCAGCGCTTGTACCATTCAGATCGTCTCGGGAGACAGTACATAGCATCACAAAGACAGAAGAATGAACATAGGCAAGATTTGTGATTCAAATATCTCGAGATAAAACAACAATGTTTGGAAATTTTTTAAAATTATTTTAATGGAGTAACACGGCATAAAATCCTACAAAAATACCCATGAGTTAATTCTAGTAGCCCCAGGTCGCTCCACAGTAAATATAGTATTCCAAATGCTGCTGTGTTCTTATTGGTAACATCCTTCAACCGCATGCCCTGGCTGCGCTGGTGCTCACTTATACAGCTGCTTTAATCTTCTTGCAGCTTCAATAATGTTATCTCTGTGGCCAAATGCGCTAACCCTCACAAAGCCTTCACCACCAGGTCCAAAACCACTACCAGGAGTAGTAACCACATTCGCCTTTTCAAGGATCTCGGCAAACACATCCCATGAATTACGACCGGGGAAATGCACCCACACATAAGGAGCATTCTTGCCACCATATACATTGAATCCAAGTGATGTAAAAGTATCAACAATGATTTCAGTATTCTCCTTATAGAAGCCAACAACATCGTGCATAGCCTTGACAGGAACAAACATGTCAGTGAAATCAATGCAATGAGTCATTTGAAGATTTCAAAACCTAATATAATACCTTAAGACCCTCTGAAGATAGGCAGGCTAAACCACCAGCTTGAGAAATGTTTGATGCTCCATTGAAGCTTGTGCAGACTATGCGGTTGAAATCCTTAGCAACTGGATGTCCATCTGAGAAAAGGAGCTCCTTAGGGACAACAGTCCAACCAAGGCGGACACCAGTGAACCCAGCATACTTCGAGAATGATGCTGTCTCAATAGCAACCTATATAGGCAAATCAAAGTGAGAAAAATGATGGTTAATTTACTACTAGGAAAATAATGCGTTTATTGCCATAGTGTTGGCATAAAATATGTCAGCTAAAATGCAATTACGAGAATGCAATATATAGATCTAATATGTTGAGCATACCTCCTTTGCTCCAGGAATTTCAAAGATAGACTTTGGGCTATCATCTGATATGTACATAGCATAAGCAGAATCATAGACTATGATTGACCCATTGTCCTTAGCAAATTTGACTAGTTTCGTTAGTTGGTCCCGAGATGCAGCAGCACCAGTAGGATTGTTTGGTGAACAAAAGAAAATTATATCTGTTCGCGGGACAGTTGACAAATCCGGGAAAAAACCATTTTCAGGAGTGCATCTCATGTACTCAATGTTACCATACTTCTGAACATCTTGCTGATATAAACCGGTTTGCCCCATGATAACACTGGAATCAACATACGCCTGTCAAAGTAGAATATGGATTTTAGTTTCCACCCAAAAAAAATGCCAATGCGATGGTTTAGCTGCATATTACATTATAAAAACAATGATAGAAAAGACAAAGGAAATGGTAACCATATCACCATAACCATTAGACATGGTTCAAATATCAGAACCATCGATATGATTGGGGAAGTAGCTGAGCATCAAAAGCAATTTTCAAGAATTCACTTACAGGGTATGATGGGTCTTGGACTGCAATGGTTGCATTGGATCCAAAAAGGACCTAAAATGGTGAAACAGGACAAATATCAACGTTGTTAAACTGAGTAGTAAAATAGGGGGGTGGGGGAGGTCCTCTCAGCACCTGTAGACGAGAAATGTCACATTTTGCACCATCTGAGACAAATATGTCTGCATCTTCAATACCAAGGTCTGGATAGTAGGTTGCAGCAATTGCCGACCTAAGTTTCTGTATCAATAATCAACATAGAATTTATAATGATGAAAAGAAGAGCTGGCAAATAATAGCTCTGTTTTGGATGGGCAAAAAAAAAATGCAGAAGTGCCTCTGACAATAGTAGCTCTAAGAACAAGAGTATCAGTGTCATAAAAAGTTAAAAATGACAGCAGAACATGTTGCATCCTTGGATATTATTGATCGATAACCAACTTTAGAACCATATTCCACAAAATAGTGCAGCAGAATAGCAGATAATCAGCTATCTAAATTCATCTAGTGTTTACTAATGAGCTGGCAAAAAATACTAAAACAGCACCAAGCAATAGTACCTTTTCACCTTGCTCAGCTCCATAGCCACTGTATCCATCAACTGTTGATAAAGCATGTGCTCTCTGCAATTGCACACACTAATCAGAACAAAAAAATAATGGTAAAAGAGATTTTCTAACAAAATGTGCACATGGACTTTCAGTCCTCAGATGATGAAGTCAAAACAACAAACAATAAAAATGTTAAACAAGAAATATGACGTATTTTTCTTGAGAACTGCAGCACATACAATTGAAATGGGAACACCAACAGTTAAGAAGTACAAGATACCTCAGCCATGGCGTTCGTTATGACATCTGGAATGGGCTCAGTAGTGTCACCTATCCCAAGGCTTATGATCTTGGCATCAGGGTACTTCAGCAAATAAGCTGCTCTTCTCCTGGCAATCTGCTCAACATTCAAAAATTTGCCACTATAACAATCCAAATCTGAAGCATGTGGGCATTAACAAAATAAAGATGTCAAAAGTGTACCTCAGGAAATAAATAGCCTGCTTGAAGCTTGGCCATGTTTGCATTGCGAGGGACCTTTGTCTTGTAAGCTTCATAATGGATGAAAAAAATGTGAGGAAACCAAATATGTGTCACTATTGCTAAATTCTTCAATCAACTAGTGCAACACCAAACAGATACAAAGCCACTATAATCTTAACCTTTTTTTTTCTTAATTAGGCCAAAAAATCGATTTGGTGTGTCGAACTGTACGTACTAGAACCTAAATATAGCTTCGAGAGAGCATAATAAAACAAATGAAACGAAGCGTGAGAGGGGCAGGACCGTACATGTATCGGCAGCCGGCGGGCTACTAACGCAGCGTACATTGACGGAGGCCCTCCCAGCGGGCCGGCGTTGGGTGGTCCTCGACGCCCTGGAAGCGCGTCAGAGACTCGAGAGTTAGAGACGGTGGCACGGGCCACGGGTCGCCAGCACCGCACGGTACATCGGGGAGCACGAAGAAGGGAGTTACCTAAGGGAGAAGGGAGACGGAAAGACAAAGGAAGATGAAGAGTGCGCGGTGATGGCCGGGGCACCGGCGCCGGCGGCCGCCATCGTGGTAGCAGGGAGAAGCGGTGGTGGCGGCGGCGGAGGTGGGTTTGTCTAGTTTGGGGGTAACGACTGACGAGTGAGGAATGGACGAACCCCTTCGTTGGCGCCAGGGCCGGACAACGTGGGCAGTTGTGGGCCAAATTAGTCTTACTTGAGCCTCTAGTTAGAGCTATTCCATGGGCCTTTTTATTTTTTGTTACACTATGGGCCTCTTTCCCGCGCAAGAATGAGTCGCTTGGGCTTGGCAAGAATCTGACGACGCGAGGGAGAGGGACTCTCCCCTCCCCGGCGGCCGGCGACGGCACACGGTCACGGTGGTACATGGATCGGTGGATGAACGGTTCGGATGTGCTAGTTCTCGGTGGAGCGGCCGGGCACGTGAACGGTTCCACCCAAACCACCGGTAATGGCGTTGTCACTCAGCAAGTCGGGGAACGGGAGAAATAGTTCACGTGACCTGCTTCTCCACCCTGCACAAGCACACCATCAGCAATTCAGTATATGTATCATCGTTCAGTTTCACCCCCAATTTATAGCGAGCGAGATGTTTAGCTACGGATTACGATCCATTCGACTGGTAGACCCCCAATCTGGGAGAGAGGGGTACGTTCCCGTGGCGTTTGCGCCCAGAAACAGGAGGAAAACGGGGGGCTGCAGGCTGCAGGCAGTGCACGGCGTATGAACTCCCAACTGGCGAGTTGCCGGGCTGGTAGCGGAGCAGCCTGACCCGTTTTCAGGATGTGTTCGTCAGGGAGTCGAGGACTCGAGGTTGAGGAGGCCCTAGATCCCGGGAGCAATTCTGGTGAGAGCGGCCGAGACGGGTTTCCGGCAAACCACAAAACAGGGTCCAGTGCTAATCGTCTTCGTAATCCAGGGGGAGATGATCGTTGGACGCGCTTACTTTTTCTCGATGCTCCGGTCAAATTTTGTTTTCAGCGGTCCTGTCGCACGGCACGTGTGGGCCTTTTCGTGCCTTCAAATTGGGTTCCACGGTAATGTGGTAGCCTTGTCCAGTGACCAATGAATATCTAGGCCCATGGGAACTTTCTGTGCCCCAGTTGAAAAACTATTCCTTACAGTCGTACTGCAACAGAGATGTACTTACGTAGAGTACTCAACAGCAGCAGCATTCTTGCAATCCAACTCGCACGCAGGAAATTTCTGAGCTGCAACCGTCCCTGAAACTATGAAAGGGAAAATGATGGATCGTGTTCTTCCTCCGCCAGATTGCTTCGATAGGCCTGATGGAGGTCTCTTTTGGCGCACAGCAGCCCTGTCGTCATTCTTCAGTCCAGCACGTAGGAATGCACGAAGTCATCGGGGTCATCACCTGATGCGGTCCCGTTAGCGGGAGGAAGTGAAGCGGTCGATCGGTGTGGGCTGACGAAGCCGCGTCATGATGGGCGCGTGGCAGCCGGCACCGAGGCAGTGGAGGAGGTCGCAAACGTCGCCTTCCTCCGCGGCCGCCGAACCGATCACGTCCTGTCCAACGCTTTGACAAAAGTGGTAGCGGCACTGGGACACATCCTTCGTCAAGTTGGGCGGGCGCAGCGTGTTCTCTTCTCGCGGACTTTGTTGGGAGCCGGCTGTTTCTCGAACATAATGTGTCTCTATTGAATCTGATGAGAAGTGTAGTATATTTGCTCGTCTCTCGCTCACCCTGAATCTTGTCTTGTGGTGACTGGTGAGCCGAGCCCCGGTGCCGATTCCCAGGAGCTTAGTATGACATTTCTTGTCACAGTTGCTTCTCTCGTGACGTCGCGGCCCGTTCTGCGTTGTATCGGCGCGCAGGTCGAAGACCCAAGTCGTCGGCGAGTTGACGACAGTTTGCTCCGCGGTACTTTGTTGGTGCCAAACCTATGGGTGTATGTGTGGTAAAAGTGAGGGAATTATCAAGCCCGCCGCTGAACCCGGCGGTGCGCCACTGCCGCACCCCCGGCGACCCCGAATCCAAAATAGTGCGCGCGCACGATTCCGGCGACCGCCCCATTGGCACTAGCCGTGCTCCTCTGACCTGGCCCGCAGCGACTTCGCCGTGCACGACGCGCACCTCAACCCCGTCGTCGCAGTTTGGCGACGGGGAAAGAGAGCTATCCGTGGACTGCCCACGTAATTGGCTAGTCAGCTGATGTTCCATCGCTTCTTCCAGACTTGCTCACCCGCCAACTCTGACTCCCCCGGGTCTCCTCTTCCTCCTGTCTTTAGTGCTCTCGTCGCCGGCGCCGGCTAATAATACGAAGTTGCGAAGAGCGACTTCACTTGCGGTCAAGAACCGGAAATACTCAACTGGCGCGCGATCTGCCGGATGGAGGCCGATCCCCCGGCCAGCCACAGCCCGTGCCACTGATGAATTACTCATGGAAGCACCAGAAGAGGTATTCTGTCGAGTGCCAAGGGAACTAAGTTGTCTAAGGAAAGGGGGAGAGGACTGGCGATACCAAGGGAGAGATTTGTTGGTGCAGATACGGTCCCGGAGCTCATCAGGTGCGTGCTGCTTCTTGACTCCGTTGTTGTCTGCATGCTTTAGTTCATCCTGTTCGATTCTGAATCTCCCTTGGACGAGTTAGTGAACCATCATCACTGCTTAAGCTTGTTATCAGCCTTCTTCCCCCACCCTGGTTCTATTTTTAGCCTCGCGATGGACCAAGAAATTACTTGTACTCCAGATGACTTTGTGCATCTTCATCAAAGCAAAGAAGAGCAGGGGAGAGCATTCCGAGCAACATCTTAAAGCAGAGCAACCAAGCGAGTCCAGGGTATAGCTAGCTGCGACCTGGATAGCTCATACAAATGCAACGCTTTTGCAAACAAACTCGTGCTCCTGATTCCGAGTTACACAGGCAGGGCGCATCCCTTCACCATCGCGAGGTTCTTTGCAGTCCGCGGAGCGACGACGTGCTTTCTCCGTTGGATTCAGCTTTCCTTTTCCTATTTTCGTTACAAGTCCCTTTCCGGTGACAATTTTTAAAGCGGTTTACAGAATGTTGCCTCCGTAGCGTGCTGACTGCGAGGGCCCCCGTTGCTTGCTAAACGAAGCATCGGTAGATTCGCAGCCGCCCGGCACCGGCAGAACATCGTTGCATTCCGTATGCTGGCAGTTGCGATGTGACATGGACGACACCGAACCGTTTAGCTTTTTGTCACTCGTGACACTTTTTTATGAGTCACTTTTTGCGTCATACTCCATTCGTTTTTCGTTTTTTTAATTGTTGTCGTCGTTGATTTTTAAATTTAACTTTTACTTTTCGTTTTATTAAATTTTTTTAATAATTGTCATATATTTTGTTGAAATTTGATTTATTATTAGAACTATATGAATTGCAATTTAAATTTTTTCACATTTAAAATAATTTTTTGAATAAAACGAATGGTGAAAATTGAGATTAAAAAGTTAACAGCGACATCAATTTAAGAACAGAGAGAGTACTTACTATGTAACTGAAGAGAGCTGGAAACAAGTTTTAAAATTATAGCTTTGGGAAGACATGAAAGTTGCAACTTAGTATTGCTCATTACTCAAAAGGATGTAAGTACTTCCCCATTCTCAAATATGGATGCAGATTTATGTTGTTTTGATAGTAGATCTAGTTCAAAATTAAACTAAAATTATTGTCCTGTTGATTTTTTTTTAAAAATGTATGGTACATACAGTTTTTGTTGAGTTTCCTCGAACGCTGATGGTTCTTGATGCATCACCTAGGTTCTCTGATGTACCTTGATCAGCGTTCATAAATTTGATGGATTACTGTCACTCAGTACTTGAAGCGCATTGTTTCCATGTGCCATGATTCACCGTAGTCCGACTTGGATGTGAAAATTGTATTTACTTGACGCACTGGCGTCTAGATACGGTCACTGCAGGTCTGCAGTATTATTTCGCTTGATCAATACGGAGTCCTTCTTCTATTTTTAAATTAATATCACCGTTGACTTATAATACCAATTTTCATCATTCGTTTTATTCAAAAAATTTTATACATATTATATATTTATTACAATTTTATTTATTATTAGAGTTATTTGAATCACAACTTAAAATTGTATATATTTAAACTGTTTTTTGAATAAAATAAATAATCAAAGTTAATATTTAAAGTTAATGTTGACATCACTTTAAAAACAGAGAGATTGCACTAAATATTTGTGAGAGTTCAAATATGCGATGCTGGGATTAGGACATGGGACCAATGATCTAGGCCAGACATATTTGACCTTCTTCTTGGAGATGCTCTTACAAACTTACGAGCCTCCAAGTCAAGGAAATGGTCAGTCGGTCGGAACAAGAGTCCAAGACTTGGTCATTCTTGTTGTGCTGCTCAGTGCTAACATTTTTTTAGGACAATAATTTCAGATTGTTGTTGTTTCTGGTTAACCCTTGTGGATGGTTGCACTTGCAGTAGAAACTAGCACACACGACGACATGTTGTTCTAGTAAGTTACACCGTCGATCGGCCAAGGAGAGATGCCTCCGAACGCGACTGGCAGCAGTGGCCAAAGGCAGGAGATCGTCGAGGTCGTCAGCGATCCAGGCACGACGTCCGGGACAATGCGGCTGATGGACTTCATCCCCATCTACATCCCGACTGTGGAGAAGGGCGCGCTCAGCAGCAGCCGGCGGAAGCGGCGGTTCCTGGACTTCCTCCGCGCCCACCCTTCCAAGGACTGGTTCCTCCGATCGACCTTCGTCGGCCGCCTCCGCCGCAGGAGCCAGGAGGCGTCTGCGCTGGAGGAGACGACAGAGCGGACGGGCCCCGACGACGAAGACGGCGGCGAGTGGTCGCGGAGTCAGAGGCGGTTCCGCGTGCCGTTCGTGCGAAAGATCAAGTGGGGCAAGTTATGGAGCTACACGGTGAGCTGGTGCAAGAAGCCCGCCAACTTCGCGATGCTCATCTGGCTGGGGTTCGTCGCGGCGGGGCTGCTGATCCTTCTCATGCTGATGACGGGCATGCTCAACCAGGCCATCCCGGACGACGAGCGGCGCAAGAAGTGGACGGAGGTGGTGAACCAGATCCTGAACGCGCTCTTCACCATCATGTGCCTGTACCAGCACCCCAAGATCTTCCACCACCTCGTGCTGCTCCTTCGGTGGCGGGGCGAAGACCGCAAGGAGGCCCGGAAGGTGTACTGCAAGGACGGCGCTGCGCGGCCGCGCGACCGCACGCATATGATCGTCGTGGTCGCGCTGCTACACGTCACCTGCCTGGCACAGTACTACTGCTGCGCCCTGTTCTGGAGCTACTCGCGCAGGGACCGGCCCGACTGGGCGCTCAACATCGGCTACGGCTTCGGCACGGGGTGTCCCGTCATCGCTGGCCTCTACGCGGCGTACAGCCCGCTGGGACGGAAGCGGTCCGACGAGCCTGACACGGAGTCATCTTCATCCTCGTCGCCGGGCGAAGCTGCCCTCGAGCAGGACGGCAACCAACGGGACTTGGAGATCAAGATATACAATCGGCGCGTGGTGGTGAGCAGCCCTGAGTGGAGCGGCGGGCTGCTCGACTGCTGCGACGACGCGACCGTGTGCGCGCTGTCTGCGGTGTGCACGTTCTGCGTGTTCGGGTGGAACATGGAGCGCCTCGGGTTCGGCAACATGTACGTGCACGCCTTCACCTTCGTCCTGCTCTGCGTGGCGCCGTTCCTCATCTTCAGCGTGACGGCGCTCCACGTCCACGACCCAGACATCCGCGACGTCGTGGTCGCCGCGGGCGTGCTCCTGGGCTTCTGCGGGTTCCTGTACGGTGGGTTCTGGCGCGCGAAGATGCGGAAGCGGTACAAGCTCCCCGCCGGGCGGTACTGCGGCGGCGGCGGCTCGGGCGCGGCCGTGAGCGACTGCGCCAAGTGGCTCTTCTGCTGGAGCTGCGCGCTGGCGCAGGAGGTGCGGACGGCCAACTTCTACGACGTGGAGGAGGACCATTTCGTCACCGTCCTCGACGCGCGGAACCACGTGCTCGTGCCGCTTCCGCGTGGGGCGTCCACCGTGATGCACACACGAAGCCTGTCGTGTCCGCCCAAGATCGATGAGGTGGACGGCGCCGGCGTGATGAGCCCGTTTGGGGTGCAGATGGCCATCGCCATGGAGAGGTCGGCCTCGTACCACGCTATGAGGCCACCGCTGCCTCCGCGGATACAGCTGAACCAAGAACAGTAACGATACTGTCTAATACTCTGTAGATCAGCGGGATAAATATAACAGTATACGACGTTAACAGTATACGACATTATGCCGTTCGACGTTGAATCTGAGCGAACTCGTTTTCAACTGACAATTGTCGAAAGAGAAACCGAAATGAAAGAAACGTCGTCCTAACAGAGTGATGGTGCTAGTTCAATAACTTTGGTGAGGATAATTTTTTTGTTCAATCCATATCAAAATAGTTTGCAAGAAAGCACAATTTGTTCACATATTAAACAAACTAACTGAAATCGCAAAAGAAAAAAATTACCACTCGAAGTTGGGTATCTTCATGACGTGGAAGCGATTGATGGCGTCACTGCCCGTTCACTTGCAAGGAAAAAATCAGGTTCGGTAGATGTAACCAAACAATCATTCTTGCTTAGTTCGGGCCGCCACGAAGTGTAATACCTTATATCTAAGAGTGAGTGAATCATATAAACTTAAACTTAGTAATATGAGTACAACTGCGGAAGAACATTGACATGAGCCAAAACTCTAGCACGCGTATGTGAATGTGTTTACTGTGGTATGTTCGAACTTATCGTCTAAGGCCTCTGGTACCCTTTTATACAAGAGTCGGACCGGGTTACAAACTGGCACCTACGGAACCTAGCGGCCATCTGACAGGTGGGGCCGTGGTCATCACCAAAGATGATCATGTGGTGCCCGCTGACACCGGAGCAGGCTGTCAGTTCCTTCGATCCTCCTTTGACGAGTCATAGGGGATAGAAAACACTTTTCCATTTTACTTTACCGCCCACTGGAACGTTTTACTGATCGTCTGAACGCTTTATCGACAGAGTTGCTTTACCTTTATTGTACGTTATCAAAAATCTCTGTATTCATCAGAAGTTAACTGTTAAAACAGTGGCTGACCCCTAGAGGTCAGCGGGAGCGCTGGCTTCCTAGCTATTGATTGGTTAAGTCTTGTCGATATGTGTCTCCGACCTTTCGGTGGTTGAACTGTTGTGTTCGTGCGGCTCTGACCTCTGGGGGTCAGGATGCTTTTTCGTGGCTTAATGCAGTGAAGTTTTTTGTGGGCTGTAGATTAGTCCGTGAGCCGTAGCCTAAGGTTGAATCTTCGTATTCACTCTGAGACTGTAGGTACTCGGAGTACATGATTCTGACATGTCATCGTAACAGAGTGATGGTGCTAGTTCAAGAACTTTAGTGAGGATAATTTTTTTTTCAATCCACTATCAAAATAGTTTGAAGAAAGCACAATTTGTTCACATATTAACAAACTAACTGAAATCCCAAAAGAAAAAAAAAAATTACCATTCCAAGTTGGGTATCTTCATGACGTGGAAGCGATTGATGGCGTCACTGCCCGTTCACTTGCAAGGAAAACATCAGGTTCGGTAAATGTAACCAAACTTTTCAAATAATTGGGCTGAGACTTTGTACCGAATTGTGGCCCAAATTCTGTACAGATACACGGATCATTTTTCCCCCTAAAAAGTTGGGTATTCCTGGGCCAGGCATCATTCTAGGTCCGTCGCTCATGTCATAGGAGAAAGCCTGTTATGGATTCTCACATATGGCAACAATATTTGGTCTTGAGACCATATGCCGGTCCTATAACATACTATCTCTATCCTTAGAATAAATTTATTTTTAGCTTTTGTTGACTAACGCTTTGACCAATAATTTTTATAGATATATATAATTTATAGTATTAAAATTAATTAAATTTATTAAAATTATTGGATAAAATTGTAGTCAACAAAACCTAAAAATATGCTTATATTGAGATGGAGGAATTAGTAGTTTTTTTTTCTATACTCTCTTCATTCTCAAATTGTTATCGCTGTTCACTTGTTTAACTTTGACTATTCATTTTATTCAAAAAATTAACTTAAATCTAAAAAATTATAAGTTGTAATTCAAACACTTTGATGATAAAGTAAATTATAATAAAATATATAAAATTTATCATACTATTTGAATAAGACGAATTGTCAAAGTTAATGCTGTGTAGCATATAGGAATATAAATCAGCATTTGAGATCCGTGGAAAGAAGATGAATGAGTGAGATTTGAGCGGATTAAGAAATAGAAGGTGGACATGCAGGCATGTTGCGATCGGACGTGGCTTTTCTCCTACTATCTTGGCTTTAGTGGTCTATGCTGATCATCTGTCGATTGAATTTTGTAGGATGTCCTAGCTATAGGAATTCCCTACAGCACAAGGGAGTACCAGATCGTGTAGTTACCTGGGCGGAGTGAGCGTGACTCATTTTTTGCTGGCACTCCTTGTTGATTTTTCTTTGCAAAGGGGACACCACTACTACCGTTTCAATACCTCAATGCGGTTTGGCAAAAACAAGTCAATGCGGCCGGCTGGGATTGAAATCTTCAGATCGGAGGGAGTACGCTGTACAGCACACAATGCGTGAATTTAGTCAAATGGACGGCGTCAGTAATCTCTTCGGTTTTAAATTATTGACACCGTTGACTTTTAACGTTAACTTTAATTATTCGTTTTATTAAAAAAATATTTCAATATATATAATTATTAGTTGTGATTTAAATTTTACTAATAATAAATTAAATAATAATAAAATTTTACATATTTGAATAATTTTTTTAAATAAAATAAATTATTAAAATTGATATTAAAAATCAACGGTGTTAATATTTTAAAACTGAAAGGAGCGTGTAGAAAGACGAAAAGGAGCACCCGCACGATCACGATCACGATCTGGCTGCACGCCGACGTCGCCGACCATATCTTCTTCGACAGTCAGCCGTACCAACGGGAGGAAAAAAATGGACATCGTCAGGACGCACTCGCAACTGGTGCTCGACATGCGCACGCGCGCTCAGCCCGTCCGATTCAGCACGCAGCGTCGACTATGCCCGTGTCTGAAGAACTCTGGGTGAAATTACCATTTCCGGCCGGGATCATCGTGTGTTGACATGACATGGCGAGTACCCGGATCGACGCATTTTGGGGAAGTGGAGTGGAGGGGCCACGGCCGAGTTTAGGAGGACAACACCTCTCCCGGCTTGCGAGCGAGTGACCCTGGCTAATGGAGACGCTTACGGGTCATTCCCACCCGACGCGCGCGACTCATCTCAAAAAAAAAAGAAAAAAGAAAGAAGCTTAGCTAGCTTGGCCTAACTGGTGAGAGCGACGGGTGCGTTCGCTCGAGTATTTGTAATAATCCAGCGAGCAACTGATGACAGCCTCCTTATGTGTGGCAAGGAGAAGAGTGCCTGCCCGGCGCGTCGTCAATAAGAACGATACTTGTTGTGTGTCACGTCAAGGTTTTTACTGTCTTTGTGGAGTAGTTGATGATCGCTGGTGTTATTCTTGTGCACGTAGCAGGCGTTTCTGGGAAAAGGATATGTACTGCGGCGGTCATGACGGGATAAAAGGGAAAAAAAGGATGGGATTCGCTCCGGTTTTGGATGGGAATTGGCCGGAGCGGTCGCTGTTGTTATATGCGCTCGTGCTCGATCAGTTTTATTTACGAAGATTTTTTTGTGTGATGTGCGCACGGATAATTGAGTCCAGGTCGGACGCCCGGCGTATATGTGGATAGAAAGTGGAGAGCGTCCGAAAAGCCTAGATGGCTCACGGGTTAAAAGGCCAAAATGCAAAGCAGCCGGTGATATATGAACTGATTAACCTGAATTAAAAACTTAAGACGAGGCAGTCCTCCGTCAGGCTTGCGCATTTCCCCGTCGTCGCACCTGGCCTTTACTCTAGGGATTACAGTTTCCTTTGCCGGCAACTACTAGAGTCGAGCATCTCTTTTTGGAAGAACTTTAGGAATCTTAGGATGTGGCATCTGCACCAACCAACCAACGTATCGGGAAAGAGGCAACAGAGACCAACGCAGGCACGCAGCCCCCGGCTCCCAACCCAACAAAGCAGAGTGCGCAGGTGAGAAGCAATAGTACCACGAAGGCCCTGGCGTCGCCTGCCTCTCGCAAGTTGCCGTCGCAGTAGTTAACACGGCTGGAAGGGAGGTGGCGCTGCAGACTGCAGTGTACGTTGTTGGCCGCGCAAGGGAGCGAACAAAGCACGAGGAGCTCGGTCACTCTGCTGAGGCTGCTCCATTGATCGCAGTTTTTTTTTTTATAAAACTGACGTCTGTATTCATTAATAACAAAGTATAAACCAGACAACCGATACACTAAGTAGACACTAAACATATAAAAAATCCAGACAAACATTAATGAGGCCATCGAAATCTTGTAAAGAAACAAACTCCACCATAAAAAAAGTAGCTTAGATGCCGCCGCGACCACCATGCACGCCGTCATGATCCTTCAGACCACCGTCAAAACTTGAAAGAAACTGCGAGAAATACCACCAACCTTTGACAGCCTCTATCGCAAAGCTTTAAAGAGGAGAGCCGCAATAGATAGCCAGAGCATAAGGAACAGCGGCCGGCACCCTCAACTAGAACTGGCCACCTCACCGAAAAACGGCTCAGACACTGATCCAATCTAGCCTTCAAAAGACCCGCTAAAACAGCCAGACCATCGCACAACATCATCAGTGTCACTAAGACTTTGAACAATGCAGTGCAGTTATCTCCACCGACACCGAACTCGTCAGACCTCGACTGCACGAGCTTATCGTCCACGTTGAAGGAGAACATCGTCGTGACAAAGGAGAGTTCGCAAGGCCTTGTTTCGAACGGGATGCTACCGCCCCGTCTCAACATCATCTCCGAAAATCTCAACCCATCACTTTCAGGAACACCTTCGATGATGATAATGAGGACCAAAAGCTTCACCACAACAACTACATAAAAGTTGCGTTGAAGAAGAGATATATTCTCACAAAGAACTCGAAAAGAAAAACATCTACAACTAAAAAACTAGATTAAGACTAACCTATACATCAACCTGCTCTACATCTTGGTTCCCCTCCTCGTTAGGCGCTGGAATGAACACTCGAAGTCGGAGGGGGCGACCGGATCTGGAGGAGGCGACGAAATCGCCTCCTGGGTTACTGTAGCGCGTGTTGAGTCTTCGGGACGAAGGGTTCTGGAAGGAAAGGATTGGTTCCTACCACCAGCAGCAGCAGGCAACTGGGTCCCAAAGGCGCCTGCCCCCAAATGTGCCCTCTGCTCCGGTTGAGGCTTGGACGATGCCACGGTTTGTCGAGCATCTCTGGCTACCCGATGACACCACGTTCGTCCTCCAATTAACGGCCGTTACTAATCAGATTTTGCCCGGCAAATTGCGTGCAAAATCTGCGATACGCAGCCGGGCATTGGGCGATAGTCAAAGATGCAAAAAAAAGGAGGCATCCAGAGATCCATCGGAATCGCGAAAAGCCATAGGAGCATGCAAGTGTTCCATCACACGACGTGTGTCATGGCGCCTAGTCCGGGTATCTGATTTTTTTCGTTGCTAAGGACATGTTTGTTATGGCTGACGATTCCCAACAATCGATGAAGTCTGTCGCAAGAAAGATTTTGGGATTTTGAGAATCTAGGAGAAAAGCAAGAAAATCGAGGCATTTGTTTTTACTATCGATTCTCTAAGTGGAATCGTTCAACCAGTAGCAATAACAAATAAGGGCATAATCCTCTCTAAAATCTGAAGATCTATGTTGTACTCACTTTTAATATTGCTACTGGTTGAGTGATTCTACTTGGTAGGAACGTTCAAAGTAGACAGAGACGTACATACAACACATATGCAAATTCCTCTCTCAATTTCTAAATTATTGTCAAAGTTTGATTATTCATATAATTAAAAAATTATTTAAATATGTAAATTATTAATCACCTTTCAAATACATTTATTAATAAACTAAATTTAATAAAAATATATAATATTTATCATAATGCTCAAATGTAATATTTAAAATAAATGATGTTAATATTTTTAAAGTGAAGGAAGTACAGGGTAAAGTGCTAATCTAAAACACCCACCGTCCCGTTCTATATAAACCACCGAACTTGGAGCCTTGGAGGCTTCAACCCTTCAGACCGAAAGGAGGACGCTACTGAGCCCTCGCTGGCTCCCGCGCGGTTGGAGCTGGCGAGCCATCACATCTTCCAGGCGGCGTCAGGGCCGGGCCGGACGCGCAACTCGACGCCGCAGCCACCCCGCCCAGCGGAGCCGGACGAGGAGCGCAACCGGTTCCAGGTGCTGCTCCTGTACGAGGCGCTCAGCGCCGGCAACGCGCTGCGGGCGCAGGAGCTCCTGGCGCCCGACCTCGAGTGGTGGTTCCATGGCCCGCCCGCGCACCAGCACATGATGCGCCTCCTCACCGGCGCGGAGAGCGGCGGCTTCGCCTTCGCCCCGCGCTCCGTCGAGGCCTTCGGCTCCACTGTCATCGCTGAGGGCGCCGACGACGCTCGCCAGCTGTACTGGGTGCACGCCTGGACCGTCGGTCCCGACGGGGTGATCACCCAGCTCAGGGAGTACTTCAACACTGACCTCACTGTCACACTCTTTTCCGCCACCGCTTCCTCCATGGACGCCATTGCCGCCTCCCCCAAACAAGACGCCGCTTCGTCGTCGTCCTCGTCGGGACCCAAGTGCCTGTGGCAGAGCCGCCGCGCAGACCGCGCCAACAAGTCGCTGCCCGGCCTTGTCCTTGCCATCTGAGTTTGAGAGCAGAGATAGTTACTCGGCATCCTCCGCTCATTAATCCTACTGCAATAAACCTGGCTAATGCTCCCGCCATTCTTAAATTGTCGACCTTTGTTATATCAAACTCCAACATTTTATGAACGGAGCTCTATAGTAGTACTATGTATTAATGCATAAATAATCTGGAAAGGCGGCGTCTCTGCTGAACTGAACTGCTCCGTGTTTCCTTGATCCTGTCTTCCTGATCAAACCAGCTGCGTTGCATAGCGTGTGTGACGAATTAGTAGCGTGATTAGTCCAAATCATGGATTATGATGTATATTGCCATTACGCTACGTGATGTTTAATTATGGTTGTCTGTGGAAGTGGCGATTCATTTTAGTTGAATAATGGTCGCTTGTATTGGAGTGTTAAGCAATGCGCAAATTCTGATCTCTTACCTTTATGTTGCTTTGTTTATACTTGGTCTCTTGAACAACCTGCTTACTTTAGTCGACCACATTTTAAACTTTTGAGCGACCAGTCTATCTACTCACTAAGGTTAAGAGATTCATCAGTCCGCATCCATGGGATCCAGGAACTGCAAGTGCCTGCCTGCGACCGGCGCTTCTCAAATCATCACCCCCCCCCCCCCCCCTTCCGGGCACAAGACACGGTTTGAAACATTTTGCCATACATCACAAGCACAAAAAGCAGCTTTGGTGATGAACTGTCATGTAGTGCAGCCATAAAAACAAAGCATTCGATCATCCCCTTCGTGCATCACAATATGCCATATACGAAATACGGTCCCTTCTCAATATTTTCTTTCAAAGGGCGTCCAAAAACTATTACCGTAATGTACTAGTCCTTTCGGTAATCATACGTACTACTCAAGGAAATAGTATTGGTCTTTCCAGTGCAAGACATGTAATTTCTTTGGTTGTTCCGGAGCTATACATCAGCAGGCTAAATGCATTGCTGTAGTACTGTACCTAAAGGTTCATCGTATTTCTTCCCAGTGACATCAAGATCCAGTTCTTTTTTTGTGGAATATGCAATAATTGAGGAGCTGGCGATCACATTGGTCAGAAGGATCCGTGCACCAGCCGACGGACCACGGCAAAAGCTCTGAAAAGGTTACCAACACACCCCTCGCACGTCAATGTGCAGATGATATTTTTTTAATGTCAGTTTTGAGGCAGCACTTATATAATCTCACTTCGGTAAAGACTTCGTCAGAAGAGAATCGTCTTATAAATTATTTGAGCTCGGTTAAGCCGGTCGGATCGTCTTCAAATGTCCTTGAAATAAAAGAAGAAAAGCACGAAGATCGAGTAACGAGAGTAGAGTTTGGAGAAGAATGAAATGTAAAAGCAAATTGTTTTGATCGATTGGGATGATCTTCAACCGGCTATAGGCCTCTGTTTTATAGAAGAGAGATGGTCTTATTCCGTAGGGCAATTAATCTCACGAGTTAAGAAAAAAATTAGAATCAATCATCTGAAAACTTTCTTAAATCAGCATTACCGGAGTCTTCGGTAAAGTGCCAGATACTCCGGTGACTAAAGTTTCTGGTAAAATGTCGGAGGTTCCGTCGTGTAATTCTGAGAACTCGAAAGGGCTCATCAAATACTTCGACAACATGCATGACACTCTTGTGGGCTAAATGGCTGAACCCGAGAGGGTCATCGGACACTTCGGCAACATGTCGGACACTCCGATGGGCTAAGTGTTCGAACACGAGAGGGCTCACCGGACACTACGACAATGTGCCAGACACTTCGGTGGGCTAAGTGTCCGACCCGAGAGAGCTCACCGGACACTTCGGTAACGTACCGGATACTCCGATGGCCTTATGATTTTTGAGTGTCAACATATGCCCTATGTTTTTTGGTGAAGTTTCTACACCATAAAACATTTGAGCACCCAAAAACCTCTAAAGGCGATAGTTTTCTTGACTCATCGGCCATTGTATTCAATTTTGGCAACGGTATTCTTCACATCGGCCACTTTTATCTTACGCCTCTTGCCATACACTTAAATGATATTTTTTCAAGTATCGGCCGTTAAAGGTCCTAGGTAATGATTCTTCGCGAACATCTTTCAACATGTATGCGTTTTCGGCGATGATTTTTACTATTCGGTATGGCTCTTTCCAACTAGGAGACTATTTTGTAAACTTGTTGCTTGTTGAACCTGCGGGCAGACTAGTTTTTCAAACTAATTTGCTCACCAGAAATTTTTTGACTTTCACATTTTTATTGTAGGCTTTAGCAACTCTAGCCTTGTCTCTCTCAATTTCTTTCAAGGCATTTAAATAATTATGGGTGACTTCATCGATATTGTGTAGCATTAGAGTTCTATACTCATCGGTAGATAAATCATTTTGTTTGGCTAACCTTATAGCTCCTAGATTTACCTCGACGGGTAAAACGGCCTCTTATCCATACACAAGTTCATAGGACGTTACCTTAGTTGCCCTATGCCTAAATATCCGATGAGCTCACAATACTTTCGATAAGACTTCATGGCATCTCTTGAGATGGTCTTCTATCTTTTTCTTAATAAGCTTAATCAATGTTTTGTTACTAGACTCGGTCTGACCATTGGCCTGAGCATAATATAGAGATGAATTGAGTATTCTAATTTTGTATAATTCGGCAAACTTTCTAACATGATCGGACGTAAAGAAAGTACTCTAGTCGGTAGTTAAAGTTTGAGGTACGCCGAACCTATGATAATATGCTTGGTAAGGAACTCAATTACCTCTTTGTGGGTCATATTTTTTAGAGTCACCGCTTCGGTCTATTTGGTGAAGTAATCTTTTGCAACCAACACAAAATGATGTCACTTCAAAGATGGAGGATGTATTTGCCCTATGAAGTTCAATCTCAATCCTCGAAATGGCCATGGTTTTATGATGTGGTTCATCATGGCTGCGGGTGTCAATTGAATTTTTTTAAATCTTTGACACTTTTCGCATCCTTTGTAGTAGCGGTAACAATCGGCAATCATAGTTGACTAATAGAATCCAACCCTTCTTAACAACCATTTCATTTTTGAAGCCGATTGATGTATATCACAAATGTCTTCATGAACTTCTCCTATAGCTACTCTAGCCTCGTCATCACCTAAACATTTTAAAAGTAAATCATCCCCCGTTCGGCGATAAGTCACCATCGATCAAAGTATATTTAAAAGTCATATGCCGAGCCTTCCTATCTATACTTTAAGTTGGGCTACAAATGTATGAAATTATGGGAGACCTCCAATCAAACGATTCGGTACTATCACGCTTTGACGTGTTAGTGTTTTAATGGTCTAATTCTAACACCTCTAGTGTCAGTTTCTTATTAACTGAAAATCTACCTTTACCAATATTGTAACCTGATGCTTGTTGAGCTAACTCATTGGCTTCACTGTTTTATATCCTAAGCACATGATGTATGTTGAATTCATTCATTCTTCTAATAATGTCTAGTCACTTATCTAAGATAGCATTCAATGATCTATTTAAGCATTGAAAATTTTCAGAAATTTGTTGTACTACTAACAACGGATCATGAAAACATCTACATGCTTAACCCACATAGACTTCAATATATCTAAACCGAACAATAATGCTTCATATTCGGCTTGGTTATTAGTGCAATCATGCTCTAATCGGTTTGAGAATTCAAAGTGTACATCATGAGGAGATACTAAAATCACATCAACACTTTGACCCTCTTTACAAACCGATCCATCAAAATATAACTTTCAAGTGGTAAAAGTAACATAAACAACATCTAGATCATGTTTTAAATCAATTCGATGTTCAACAATTAAATTAACAACAATTTGTCTTTTCATGGATTTCAACGATTAATAAGTCAAGTCATATTCAATCAATGCATAAGTCCATGTACCAAGCCTACCACTAGAAATCGGCCTATGCAACATATGTTTAATAACATCAGTTTGATAAGCAACCACACAAGTGCTAGATAGCAAATAATATCTCAATTTGATGCAAGCATGATAGAAGGAAAAAAATAGTTTTTCGATGAGAGTGTACCTTGTTTTAGCATCCACCAACCGTCGGCTCATATAGGTGATCACGTACTCCTTTCTTTCAGCGTTTTGTGTCAAAACAGTACCAACCACATCATCTTTCGCCGCTACGTAAAGATGAAAAGAGACTCCTCCCTTAGGCGCCCTAAGCATCAGTCGCGAAGACAAGTACTCTTTGATCTTCTCAAAAGCTTATTGCTGTTTTGCCCTCTAAGTAAATTTGGCTTCATTCTTTAGCCGAAGAATATGACTAAATGCATTAATCTTTTTTGATAAGTTGAAAATGAATCGCCTTAAGTAATTCACTTTTCCTAAGAAGTTTTGCAACTCTCTCTTACATGTAGGTGCTTGCACGTTCCTAATTATTTCTATCTTTTTAAGATCTACCTCTATGCTTTTTTTATAAATTATAAAGCCTAAAAACTTCTCATCCAGTACATCAAAAGCATATCTGAGCGGATTCATTTTTAAACTAAAACGACGCATTCGGTCTAAGGCAAATTGCAAATCAGCCAAGTGAGAATCTAAAGCGACTGATTTGATCACCACATCATCTATGTAAATCTCTATGATAACACTAAGCAAATCATGAAAGATAAAGTTCATGTTCTTTGATATGTGACACCCGCATTTTTTAATGCAAAAGTCAAACAATCCTACAAAACCAAGACATCTAAAAGCAGTTTTAGACATATCCTCTTCGGCCATAAAGATTTGGTTGTATCCTACATTACCATCAAGAAAGCTAATAACTCTATGGCCAAAATCATCATTAATCAACATATCGGCTATGAGCATATGATATTCATCTTTAGGAGTGGCTCTATTTAAATTTTTGAAATCAATGCAAACTCTAATCTTACCGATGTTCTCTTTTTCACGGGCACGATATTGAATATCCACTCCGCATACTTGTAAGGTCTTATGAATTTCACATCAAGTAATCGGTTAATTTCTTCTTTAATCCGATCATGCATATTCGGGTTAAACCTCCTCAAAAGTTGCTTACAAGGTCTATAACCAGATTTTATTGGAAGCCGATGTTCAACTAACCCACGGGGCTCAACCCGGGCATTTCATTATAAGACCATGCAAAACAGTCTACATATTCTTTTTAGTAAACTGATTAACTTCACCTTATAATCGAATTTCAAATTTTTATTTATATAAGTTGGTCTCGGATTATCATCGCTGCCAAGGTTCACGTTCTCAAAAGAATCGACCAATGTGAATACTTGTCTTAACTTATCCATATCTTCTATTTTCTCGATAGCTTCGCACATATCGTTCGTATTGGACCGATAGTGTTCCGCTCTCTTTTGTAACCAATCAAAATTAGAATCCATTAAATCACATTATATGGTTGAGCCGATTCTCCATCGGCTTTATATTGAGCGGTACAAAACCATCTCTAGTTACACTAAAAAATCATAATCCGTCAAGTCTAAACCGGTCAAGCACTTGACGGCGTCATACGGCAAAGAAGATGATTCAGCTATAGCAACACAAACTGATGCATCCGCAAGAACCACCTCTACATCATTATTAATCCATTGTATCAGGAATTGATGTAAGATAGAAGAAACACATCTATTGACATGAATCCAATCACGCTCTAAGATCAAGCTATAACTACCGCGCACATTGACAACAAAGAAAGCGGTAGCCATAGTCTTGCTTTCAACGGTGAGTTCTATAGAAGTGACCCTCTTAGCCTCGGTAAGGTCTCCTCCTCTCACACCGTTCAAAGTCATGTTAGTCCGGATGAGCTTGTCATCGGCTTTACTTAGCTTCTTAAACAAAAAATACGGCATTAGATTAACAATAGCACCACCGTCCACAAGCATAGGAGAAATCGATGAACCATTAATATGACATCTCACATAGAGGGGTTTCAAATGGTTCTCCAATTCCTGGGGCTTTTTGAAGATAGCAGTTTTCGGCCTAAAGTTGAATTGTGCCATGACTTCTTCTTTCTCTATAAGCGAATAATCGGAAAGAGATAAGAAAATCGTGTTAATGTCTATACCTTCTCAGGACGGTGTAGGCTCATAGTATAAGAGGTCGTCGTCGTCAAACTCAGACATATCAACATCTCTCGTGGGTGAGGGCGCTGTGGAGTCCTCTCTCAAGACGGCATCGACCAAACCAAATGACTTTAGAGTAGTATCCGCTTTCTCTGTCACCGGTGGAGTAGGGGCTTTGGACTCCTTAACCCTCTATTACTTACCTTGAGAGACTATCGGTTTGATCTCATTGAATACCTTGTCCCTTTTTTTCTCCGCCTTCTCTTCTTGCATCTTTCGAAGGCGCGGCATTTGGAGCTTCCTGTTTTAAGTGTGGATCAAGCCAAGAGGACGCCACCTCTGTCATGTGTACTTGGAGGGGCTCTTGCTGTAGCTAGCTTCATAGTCATGGGAGGTCTTTTCGATCAGATCATCCAAAGTGATCAGCCTCGTGAAGACTCCTCTGATTTTAACATCGGTTGTGCTAATTTTCATGACACCTCTAGATGCACTTTCTTGATGAAAAACGGTAGAGAGAACATGTTCATTATCTTGCTTCAGGCGCTACTCTTACTTAGACGCGGTGGTGGAGCTCCCTCCCTTAACCTTGATCGCTCGAGAATTCGTCCGATCCGAGATAGAGTTGGAGGGCCTTGTGAAGACATCTCTTCTCGGTTCGTTTCACTCCGGATAAAATGGAGGGTATGACATCGGTAGAACAGGCCTTGGTGGCATAGGCATCGGTGGCACGGGCATCCACGGTCCTATGTATGGATGCCACACCGAGAACGGTGAGCAAGGCATATGATGAAACCATGGCGGCGGCACTCCGAAGCCATGTGGAGAAAAAGGAGGAGTAGCCCCGTGCACATTCACGGTTAGGCTCATCTCCTTTCTAGGTGGGCTGCCTCTCTTAGGTGGTGATCTTGATCGCTTTATAAACTGATTATTCGAATTGATCTTTTGATTCTTGTCCTTAGCCATGAGCCGGTCGAAGGCGTTTTTAGGCCTCATTTTCCGATCTATGGCTTTACATTGATTCATCTTCCATTGCCCACTTCAAGATTTTTCGATTTTATCATCTTAGGCTGTGGAGCTTGCCCTCGGGTCTAGAGGTTTGGATGGTGACTTTTAAAGACTCTTGACCATCGGAGGACTTCTCAAGCACCACCTTCCTAGAGACACTCTTCTCACTTAGAGAAACGGGCATCTCATCCTCGATGATCACGTTTTTCTCTTTGGTTGTATCGGCTTGATGAAGCCGAATCAACACGTTAGGGTTGAGCTCTAGAGTGTTGACGGGAAAATGGTGCTTGTCGATCTGCATCTCCTTAACACTCAATCGTCTCTCACTATGGGCCGATTGGACCTGTCGATGAAAAATATTGTAATTATTAGTAGCATGAGAATAAGAGTTATGTCATTTATAATATGCTCTAGCTTAATCCCATCCGCCGAAGGTAAAATATGTGATCTTAATGTATCCACCTTTGTGCAGCTCATCAAATATTCTATCACATTTGACTATATCAAAGGTATATTTCACATCGTATTTTCGATTCTTATGAACCGGTTTGAGCGAATCACAAGTAAATGATTTGGCTTTAAAGGGCTAAACGAATTCGGCAGCCAAGATGTCATTGAAATCATCATCAGAGCTATCTGAATCACATTTTACGTTGTGCACGCTACAACGGGTCTTGTAGTTATGTTTTATTTCTTTGCTTCGGCTTTCTTGAGCCGAAGCCTTTTGTTGGAGGTGGGTGAGTGTAAGCAAATCGTCTCCCTCCAACTCTCTAAGATGCGACCGTAAACCACTAAAAGCTAGGTCGGCGAAATCTTTTTCAGAAATTGTTAAATTAAAGCATCGGTTTTTAATATCTCTAAACCGTTAAAGATAGTCAACGATAGGTTTTTCTTTCCCTTGCCGAACCGATGTCAAGTATGACAACTTTAATTTGTTATCTTCGGAATAAAAGTGGTCATAAAACTTGCGCTCTAAAGACTCTCACATGTATATAGACCCCGGAGACAATGATGAAAACCAAGAGAAAATAGTTTCGGTTAGTGATAAAGAAAATAATCGTACTTTCAAAGCCTTACTAAAACCCGCTTCTCCTAGTTGTGCTACATATTGACTAACGTGTTTCTAAGTGGTTTTGCTATCTTCGCCATTGAATTTGATGAAGTCAGAAAAACGCCATCCAACGGGATATGAGACCAAATCAAAATACGCGGGGTACAATTTTTGATAAATCTGATCTCTCCCTTTGAGGTCTACCCCTAGCATCTCACAAAATTGTTTGTTTAAGTCCTCTTTAATACGAGCCATACACTCCTCTGTGTTTGCTATAGGTGGCCTAGTGGATGTGCTCAGTGGTGAGAGATATGTGCTCGTTTTCATGACGCTAAACAATTCATTAAGAATAGGGCTATGAGGGATATTCGTACCGCTAGGTGGGATAGGTGGTGTGTTATATGTGACTGTACGGTAAGGAGGAACAAAATTAGCCAATTCATTCAATCGGCTAGTGGTCAGATTAGGGATGCTAGTAATTGGCTCTATACTAGCGAGAGACACTAACAAAGCACTAGTTTGCGCATGAGACGGAAAACTGATTTGCCCACTAAACAAGTTCAACGGTATGCTATACAGAGGTTGTTCTACACTTGACGTAGTAGGCATCGATGCAATAGTAGTAGGACCTACATGCGTAATATGAGATGATGATGCAATACTAACATTTTTAGACTTAAATAAGGTTTTTTAGATCATGTATTGCATATCGTTCGTCAAGACCTTTTTCATATCGGCAAAGTAATACGAAAGGTATTCAAAAGTAACGGGAGGGTGCGAAAATGTCCTTACATTGACAGCACCCATGGCCGTGTCATCGTCGACGGCCGAAAGAACAGGCTCTTTCACTTGTGAGATCGCGCCTTGACAGTCCTTTTTAAAACACGTCAAGTACTCTGCAGTTTTCGCTCCTTGTGCACCTTGCGCGCCTCTTCAGAGGCCCTCCGGCATTCCAAGAACGCCTTGCGCGTCTTTTCAGGCAACTCTTTCAAGGATGGCATGATGATGTTTGTGGAGATCTCAGTGGTCATGGTGGAAACGACGATTCGATTTGTGCAACTAGAATCATTCGTCCCAGCAGAGTCGCAAAAAAATGTGTTGACGTCGAAATCAGGTCCGATCCAACACACCGCTCGTACGTCCGTATGCGGAAACACCGACGTTTCTTCAACGTCAGATTTGGAGCAGCACCTAGATAATCCCGCCTTGGGAGGGACCTTGTCGGAGGTGAATCGTCTTATGGATGATCCAAGCTCGGTCAGGCCAACCGGATCGCCTTCGAATGTCGTCGAGACGAAATAAGAACAGCACGAGGATCGAGTAAAGAGATTAAGGTTTAAAAAAATGAAATATAAAAAAAATTGTTTTGATCAATTGGAATTATTCTCAACCGATCATGGGCCTCTGTTTTATAGTGGAGGGATAGTCTTATTCCGCAGGGTAACTAATTACATAAGTTAGAAAAGAAATTAGAATCAATCCGCTAAAAACTTTCTTAAATCAGCATTATCAAAGTCTTCGGTAAAGTGCCAGATACTCCGATGATCGGAGTCTCCGATAAGATGCTGAAGGTTTTATCGTGTAATTTCGGAAACTCGAGAGGGCTCATCAAATACTTCGGCAATGTGCCGAACACTCTGGTGGGCTAAATGTCCGAACCTGAAAGGGCTCACCGGACACTTCGGCAATATGCCGGATACTCTAGTGGGTTAAGTGTCCGAACCCAAAATGGCTCACCAGACACTCTGTCAATGTATCAGATACTCCGATGGTCCAGTAATTTTTAGGTGTCAGCAAGGTTCAACAGCGACAGAGATATAACTACTGCAATGTGCAAACCATGGGATGGATATACATAGAGCGCATGAATCTTGTGCAAGACGGTCTTCATGCTAAACTGGACGTGTGTACCACGTGCTTGCACTTCTGGTGTGTGTTGATGGGAGCCTCTCAATGCACAGCTCTTTCTTTTTTAAAAAAATACAAAGACAGTACTCTCTTCGATTTTAAATTATTGACACTATTAACTTTTTATATTAACTTTAATTATTTATTTTATTTAAAAAAATTGTTTCAATGTGTAAAATTATTAGTCGTGATTTAAATTTCACTAACGATGAATCAAATAATAACAACATTTTACTCATCTGAGCAATTTTTTTTAATAAGTCAAATAGTCAAAGTTAAAATTAAAAATCAACGAACGATGTTAATAATTTAAAATCAGAGGAGTAATGTTTATCAAGTCAATGGCTTAACCTACGATGATACGTATAGCCGTACATTACCACAAAATTCAAGTAATCCGTGCTAAGATGTAGACTGTCACACCTGTAAGTCAACTAGCAGCAGATATTTATCGATACATTGTTGAGCCGTCATCCGAGTAACCGAGTTTGATGAGTGTCCATGATCGTCGCCTCCACTAATCCGCAACTTGCGGATACAAGAAGAGTTAGAAGACCGGAAGTGGACTAACAAATGAATTCGGTTTCTGATATTTTCCTGCTTCTCCATCTTCTGAAGCAAAAATTTAGAAGTTTATTCAATAAGCACCCTGGCGCTCATCTCCGTAGTAGGGCAAATTCGGGCAAGCCAGAGTTTCCAACACAAAGGCCGCGGCCTGCATGGATTTGTCACGCCAGTAGGGGATCGTTCGAGCCAACAGTCATCTGCATAATCCTTCTAATAGAACTGGTGAAGCTACAATAAAATGGTAGGAGTATGTTGATGCTACAAGTGTCCTATAAAACCATTCGCATATAGAACTGCCCATTCTGGTGTGAGGAGCAAATAAGGATGTCTTGTTCATCAATAGGTTGAGGGGGCCAGAATTTCAAAAAAAATTTCATAAAAATCAGTTTAATTTAAAAAAAACAAAAAGAGAAAAAAAATCTTCCGTTTCAAATGGGGCCTGAAGGCCTACAATTCTTGCAACCAAAACTATGCCGTAACACGATTGTTTTCCATTATGGATTATTACTAACAAGACCATTGGTGGGTTTAAATAAACAACATCAGTCTACTAGTAGTACTGCAGTATGGTGTCATGCTCCTTAATAACGAAATGAGGAGAAAAGGCATCCGTTTCAGCGGTTTTGGTGGCGGACAGGCAGATCACAGCCCGTGCATGCCCAGCCCGTCCTCAGATACGGCCGCATAAGTAGCAGGCTGAGCCGTCTAACAATTTAGCGGGCCGCAACCACAAAGGTGTACTACTACTAGTTGCAACTGCTACAGTAGCCGGTAGGCTGACCTGTAGCATGTAAGTCGTGTTCTAACTTCTAGGTAGAGCCGACTAGCCGTGCATTAGCTGCTGGCCGGCTGGCCCTGGGGGGGGGGGGGGGGGGGGGGGGGGGGGGGGGGGGGGGGGGGGGGGGGTGGGGATCATGCCTGAACGGTCGAGTCGATATAGACGCATGCATTTCAGGCAGAGGAAGCACACGCTTGTTCGTGACAGCAGAGCCGTCTTTGACGCAAGGGCGGGCGCGCATGGCACTGTGGCACGGCGCTGAACGACGCCTGAGCCGGAAATGGATGTTGGGGGACCCGCGCTCTCGTTATGCCGCACTGTTCAGTGCGTGTGTCACCGTAGGGCGCCTGAACGACGGCACCTGCCTTCCCCAATGTTGTGCCGGGTGTCAACATGTCACATACGCGCTCACGTGTCGCCGTCCGCGAACTCGGGAGATTCGAGTGGTTCCGCGCAGGCGCAGCTGAAGCGGATAACGCTACTCCTTTCTCCTTGGAGGCACTAGGACACTGCTCCTACAAGCAGGCGGGGGACAGGAGTCAGCTGCCTCCATGCCCGTGCAGCACCGGTGCCTGGCAGTCGACAGCCTACGGGTGGCATTATTAGTCTGTGCTGCCCTCACGGCCGCCAAGATTGATCATCTCGGCAACAGCAACATTCATATGCCGCCGCACTAGAATAAGGCGAGCACGGCGACATTGTTTGCTTCGCGTTCCGATTTCTCAGAGAACGGGGGCGTGGCAACGTTCTGTCCTGTGAACAGCGCCACACACAAACACACACGCAAAAGGCGTTGGGAGGCCACCGATATCCACCAGGCTCCGCCTCCGGCGTTCCCGTGGCCGTCCGTCCCCGGACTCGGCGACAGCGGCTCAGTCGCCCAGGGATCCCTGTCCCGCCGGTCGAGCGCGACACCCGTTCGCTTGTGATCGACGTCTCCTCCTGTTCCCCGGCCGGCCGGTGCGTTTCGCGTTGCCGGGTTTCTTGCGAGAGCCGCCTACGCATCGGACGCAGTACGGTGGCGGTTAAGGATTCCCAAATGCCGAAATTCGAATTCGCTCGTTCTTGTCATCTTTTTAGTTCTGCTACTAGTCTGATTAACGGTACGCGCTAAATCTGTAGAACAACTTTTCTCATCTTCCTGGAAGCACGATTTTCGTCCCATTTCTTTTCCCTCTTTCTTCTGGATGCAGAAGGATAGTGGAGGATATGTTCGTTCTTAACCGGATTAAGCATGGATGGAAGGCTACTTTAGGATGAAAACAATGGAAGGAAAACATGAGGGCGGCGAAAGGATCGATAGGAAGACACGAAATTTATTTGGGCGGATACGCTCTGCCTTTGGCGAAAGCCAGTTTGAACCTGACAAAAACCAATATAAAAGCGAGCATGTATCGTTAACTTTGCAGAAAACTATCGCATAATGCAAGTAGCATACGCACACGACGTTGGGGCATGAAAACGCAAATGCCGCGCGTCATCACAATATGCCTTGTTGGTGACATAGCAATGGACGACGTCTCAGCTGTTGTTTACTGCATGGATAGGGCCGCCGTCCGACGCGCTCACAGCCTCTCAAGTGGTGAAGGATAAAATTCAAAGAGCTACTTCAACGAAAATTTATATATGCTCAAAACCATCAGATCTAAAACGGACGGCTCAAATTGACTGCTACGGTACCAGTAAGCAGTAAAATAAAGCTGCATTAATGATAAACATTATTCTTTAAACTGTTGCTATAGTGTTTATGCTACAGTACCACCACCTCGCAAATTACTGTGTCGCATGCTGCACACGACCCGCGCCTTTCTAGTTTTTTCTGCGCTTCCATCGGTCGAACAATCAGTTTTGCGTGGTCATTTCGACTCGTTTTTCTCGGCGGATCAGATTCATTCGCGTTCTGTTATCACGGCGACGACCCCGCTTACTTAATTCGTTTGTTTTCAAATTTAAATACCGTTCGTATAAACAGACCCGTCCTAGTCCTAGATCCTGACACCGTGTCCTCGCTGTCTTGACCAGTTCAACGGAGCGCCAGCAAGTGCAACACTGCCTGAACAAGATGCGGAGTTGCAGCGGTACTGCCGTGCCGCCTTGTCGATCTGTCTCGTTGTCCGTAATCCGATCTCCGTCCACCGTCACATTCTCCCGTACCGCCGCTCTGTCTCTCGTTCACTTCTGCCCAGCGCCGATAATAGACTAGTCCTGGATTCCCTTGTATCTGGCTCCACGGAGTAGTTTAGCGCCAGGAGCAGAGCAAGCGGAGTGGCGACGCCATGCCGAGCACATGCCGGGCCGCCATACTCGGAGCCCTGTTTGTCGCTCGCGCGCTGGACCTCGACGGAATCGGCGCGCGGCACAGCTGGTGTGCGCGTGAGGACGCGCGGGCTCGTCGGCCTTCTTTGTCTGCCGTCTTTGTTTGGGGGAAGATGGCAATGTGCGAAACTTCACTCTGTGCCGCTTCTTCCATGTTCTTTCGTTAGACCGGTCTGCAGGGTATGAATACGATATGGTTTTTGAAAGATATGAATGCGAATATGATCTCAGAGAGAGCATATTTTCACGAGATTAGAATGGTTGCGTGGTCTCCGCTCCGAAGGCCATCAATGACAAACTTTGCTGAAAAGGAGACAAAGATTAGGCGGCAATTTTCATTATTGGACCTCAGAAGACTCCGCACATCTGAAACCATAGACAGGGTCTTGGCAGATTGGGGCAATGGAGCAGTTGGTTTCCAGGGAACTGAACGGGGCAGCGAGCCAGCGAGCACTGTCGCGTCGTTGCGTGCACGGATGCGGCTGCTCGTGCGGCCTAACGTATGCCTACAGTGAGTTCTGTCTATAAGTATTTCAGTTTTTCTTGCTTTCCCGTTCCGTAACTGCAATGGGAATCTGTTCTTCAAGTTTTTATTATACGTTCCTTTTGCACTTCCAAGTTTTGAAACCAAGTCACCGAATCCAGATTTGGTGGAGTTTGTTTACTTGGCCATCGTGCGCAGCACGAATTTACCCTCGGGGTTGATGGATTAATGATTCTCCACTTGTTGAAGGGCACCGAGCTGATGATGAACAGTTTTACAACTGTTGATGAACGAACTGTGCGAGGACGAACTCAGCTGAAGCCCTAGGGAGAGTCTGTCAGCTGTACTTGTATTTTCATGGCTTTTATCGGGGTTTTAGTACTGTTCTGTCGTACTCGTACCAATGCTGATGTTCACAAATATTTGTGGTCTTGTCCACGTACTTGTTGTCGTCAGTATCTGTCGGTGCTCCTTGCGGTTTTGAGGCCCGCGACGCAGGTGACTGCTCAATCGAGCAAATGCCTGACTAATCCTCACGCTCTTGGCATGGGATAGCCAGCATAAGAAAAAAAAACCGGTGCTGAAATGCAACAACAATGCTCGGATTATCAAACACAACAACACTTTTGTTGATGAATCAATCAACCAAATGAAATGAACTTCGAGTACAACTGCACCCCCATAAATCAACAATCTTTTCATCTAATTGTTCCAGCATCTAGACTCGCGAACGAGAATCGCTCAACTTAGCAATGTGCTTGATCGCATTCACAACCCGATCAGGTTTCTGGAGGTGGTGATGCCGCCGTCGACGACGAGGTTGTGGCCGGAGATGTATCTGGACTCGTCGCTGGCCAAGAAGAGCACCGCCTCGGCGATGTCCCTTGGTCTCAGCGTGGCCCCCTTGAGCGTGGCGAATCCCCTGACCACCTCCTCCATCTTCTCCACCTCCTCGTCGCTGGGCACGGCGATGTCGAGGTCGAGGTCGGTGTCGTCGGTGTGGCCCTGGCGCCAGGCGTTGATGAGCATCGGGGTGGCGACGCCGAAGGGCGAGACGCAGTTGACGCGGATGCCGTGCGCGCCGAGCTCGCAGGCGGCGTTCTTGGTGAGCCCGACGATGGCGTGCTTGGACGCGGTGTACGCGTGTGGGCCGAGGCCGCCAAGAACGCCGGCGACGCTGGCGACGGAGACGATGCTCCCGGCGCGACGAGGGGCCATGGCGAGCGCGGCGTGCTTCATGCCGAGGGCGGCGCCGAGCGCGTTGACGCGGAGCACGCGGTCGAACTCCGCCGCGTCGAAGGAGAGGATGCTCTTGGCGGCCCGCGTCTGGCGACCAAGCACCCCAGCGTTGTTGCAGAACACGTCCAGGCGGCCGTGCCGCGCCACCGCCCACTCGACGGCGCGCTTGACGTCCTCCTCTACGGACACGTCGCAGCGCACGCAGCTGACATGCGGGCCCAGCGCCGCCGCCAGCGCGTCCCCGGCGGCGTCGTCGATGTCGGCGATCACCACCCGGGCACCGTGCTTCACCAGCAGCCTCACGATGGCCTCTCCGATCCCGCGCGCGCCGCCGGTCACAATGGCCACCTTCCCCTCCAGCCTCTTGGGCGCGGGGGTGGGTGCGGGGGAGGCGCCATTGCCGTCCCAGCCGTGGTGCGACGGCGTGACGGCGGGCTGCTGGTGCGAGTGCGACTTCTCGGGGAGGAGCTCGAGCGCCGGCATAGCTGCCGCTGCGTACGGGGCGAAGCTAGCCTGCATGTGTCTCTATCGGTCGGTCACACACACGGACACGCGAGACCCTGCAGGGAGTTGTGGATGTGTCGTGTGGTCGCGCCGCTGCTGTGAGCTGCCCGGCGGACCGGAGCCCGCTCCTTATAGCCACGGGCGCGGGCGGTTTCGTGCGGACTAAACACATCCAGTTTTTGACCGCGATGGGAGCGCTTACGCGGTAGGAGAAGGGAAAAAAGACAGTTGGAAACGGCCGCGTCGGCAAATTCGTGGAACGCGAGACCGATACGCGAGCGCGCGGTTTGGTTGTCTGCCGTGAGGCAGCCCGTCGCGGAAGCGTATCATTCGTGGGAAACGAGAGATGTGGACAGGCGGCCAGGCGGGCCAACGGGGAGAGGGGCACGCAGGAGGAGTTTGGTGTCGTGACGACGGAGCGCAAGGGACCGACCGGGCGCCGCCGTTGTCTGGGCATGCGGCCGGGGCCGAACTGGGTTGACCCTGCGTGCCGGGCACCGGAAGCCAGCGCGGCGCCCGTGTGGTTGGCCTCGAGTCTGGACAGGTGGATCCGGACAGGGCCGCAGCGTTGAAACTCTGGAAGCTTTTCGCGTGGAGACGGTCGGCTTCGGCACCGGACTGTGTTTTCTTCAACGCCGCCGAGATCAGCGAAGGACTTTATTAGCTGAGGTGATACGTGACGCGGTGACGGGCTTTACGGTCTTGGGATCCTACTCCTAGTGTGGATGCGGAACTTTGACTGTTTCGAGGGGACGACTTTTTTCTGTCCTCTTGTGTTTGATTGGAGCTGGCAAATGGCGAGGCTATGCCGGTCAACTCCCTGTTAAGACGGAGAGGATTTTGACAATACAACGACCAGGTCTGGAGTTTCTCGCTGTGGCCATGGCCGTGAACGACGTCACGCCGTCGTGGCGGAGTACGTAGCAGCTCGGCTGGGTAGGTGCCCACCGCCGGAGCTGGTTGGTTCAACGGCTCCCTTTCTTTTTACTAGAAGAGGAGTTTCAAAGGATCCTCTCTCTTTTATGTGAGAATCGTTCTCGCGTACGTGGGGGCTCGGTCTCCAGAGCCCGGTGCCCGTATCCAAAGTCCAAACTGCGTTTGACCATTCAGGGTTCAGATATTCGTTCACTTTAACGGAACAAGAGAGACGTTCCGCGACAAAGAAATTAAGATAGGGAGAAGTGACTTGTTACGCAAAGGTGCTTTGCGACGAGTGCAAGCAGGTTCCCTGTGCCACAAGCGATCGACTTTGGGCGTGCCACGTATTGTTCTACGGCCAGTCTATGGTTTTGCTAGGGTCAAAACTTGGTCGTGGCACCTTTGGCCACTGTAAATTTCGGTCACTAACACTTCTCTCGTATGGAATTCTCCCGAATCCAGTATTAATTTGCATGCCAGAATTACATTTATGATGCTACTTAATTTGAATTTTAATGTGTCACAAAATATATTATTTTAACCTAAAATAAAGGGCAATATACGGCTTAAAATTACCATATTAGTTAGATAAAAAAGTAAATGAAAATTATATTTATAAATAAAGTGGCCTAAAATATCCCTGCTGAAATAATTATAAATTACACATTATTGTCATTATGCGAAAGTAACCCTAAAAGACTATACATGTGTATAGATTTCTCACATGCTTCCATTATAAGAAAATTAGCTTAAATTGTGCATGCATTTATTTACAAAAATCAATAATTATGTTACTATTAAATGGAGCAAATAGATGATGATGATGATTCATGCAAATGAAAAACATCTTGTACATGGAACAATATAGTAGCTTGTGATGCGAAAAAATTATATAACATTAATGCAAGCAAAAATTGGTAGGCAGCCATGATGATACGACAATCTTTGGCAATCGGACATAAATAGTAAAACTATCAATACTGGCCGTGCATATGTGCAAGTCACTCCACTTGTTCCTCAAACGTAATAAAACAGGTTCTACTGAATGGAAAAAACGGCCATACATGTTCCTAAAAGATATAATTAATCAACCCCAAGCAAAACAAAAGGACAGACAATTCCAATATCCAAATACTGATACACATTATCTACCTAATTGACAGCAGTGCTCCAGTCCAATACCAATTGAAAACTAGCACAGTATCATCATACACACAGGATCGGAATAGGGCTAGTCTCAAACCTACAGCAACGCCAACACTCTTCTAATGCTTGTGTTGTAGGGACCAGAAACAAGTCAAAGGGAAAAGGCAGTTCGATCTCGTAGCAGCCACGAAGCCTCCTCCCGTGATCCCGTCCTAGAACCGGCAGCTGCTAGGCCAAAAAGAAAAACCGTACCTGATTTGTTCTGCCCTTTGATTCGGCTCCGCTTTGTAGATGATGACCTGAACAATTATTGACCAAATCTCACCTAAACTCCTTTCCAACAGGAGAACGGCTCCTCTTTGTCATGTACTCCATAGAGATAGATTTACTATTTTTCTTCATCACTTTCAAATTGTTGACGTTAACTTTTGAGGTACTTTGTAGCTTTGTATATATAGGAGTATCTATACTCCTATATATGATGTATATCTCGTAGTTAGTTACTAGTACAAATTGCAGGGATCAGCCAATGCAGCTAACTTTCATCTTTGTGGCATTTTAACCTGCTGAATGCGATCCTATTGATTGTACATTCGAGATTATATTCCCTTGGGAGAAACGGAGACAGGGTTGGGCATATGATCACATCAAGGTTAGCTGCATGCATGGCGTGTTGGGTCGCCTCTGGTGTTCCATCACGCACTGTATTTTTTTTCTCCTCTATTTTAATTTTTAATTGTTATTATTAAAAATAAATTTTTAATCAAAATAAATTAGATTTTTATCCTGACTATTACAGTATAATTTAAAAGAGTCATAAACCATTGGCATTTACAGTCAGCAACTCAGCATCGATCGGCATCTAGCTAGGCTACCTGTAGCCATGTTTCCCAACCTATCTTCCGTGGAATTTTTTTAATTTCTCTATTTTTTCTGTGAAATTGAATTGATTTTTTTTTAAAATTTCTACAAAATTCCTTGTTCCAAATGGGGCCTAGTCATGGCCGGCGAATTAGTGAGGCCGATCGAAAAGGGTAACGACTAACGAGACTTGACGATGCCGATCGATCGTGTCTTCGTCATCTGCTGCTGGCAGTTCTGTTCCAGTAGCGTTCGGCAAGAAGGTAGTTTAATTATCAGTGTTTTTTCGCTAAACTAATTTTTTTTCTAATGATAACAAATTGAGAACGGAGAGAATTTGAGCTAATTTAACATGACAGCAAGTATATTTTAGGAAATAAAACAGCAAGCATTTGATCACTTGTTTCAAAGAATCAAAACTTTTATTACCAGTGCATCCTCCATCGTAGTAACATTTTTTTTAAAAGAAAAATGACGCAATAGGGTGCTATATATATTCATTAATTAAAGAAGTATACCGGTATGTAGAAACAATTACTCCTATGTAGGTTGTGAATAGAGATCATTCCCACAACGTTAATTAGCTGCACGGCTACACAATTTGTCATGTGATCACTGTTCACAAAAGGGGGGTTAGAGAGTCGAGATCACATCATCATCCTTCAATCATCCTGATTAACTAATAGATTTTTGTGGATCTGAATCCCGGGTCGGTGCTATTATATTGTACAACCAGATATGATTCCGTTCATAGCAACAATCTCTCTCTTTAGAGAAGGTCGCATCCCTATCTAGCTAACACACGGTATCGACGCATCATAGCTTCAATATATATGGACCATGGCCGCCAGTATCATTTAGTCATGGTATAAACAATGTAAAGGAGAAAAAAAATTGATGAGTAGAAATGACCACTGCGATATGAACTGTTACCAATATAGTGGAATATGAGGTGTGTGCTATCTTTATACATACTGTAGTTTAATTCGCTGCTAAGCTCTAAAATCGGTGCTATAAGCTCCATAATTGACCACCGAACCTCAAAATTCGAAAAGCTAAACTACTCAGTAAAGCATAGGTAAAACATCACTCGTCAAAAGACTTCTTGAGCATAGTAGTATTCATTCATAAGCCGTGAAAAAAAAAGCTACTGCGATGAAAAAGTGGGCTTTAAGAAATTTTGCTCTGATGCATATGGAAAGGTTGGATATGGTGTATCTCCAAATTCGGTCCAAAATCTTCCCCATTGTTTTTCTACCTGCTTTCCATCTCAAACATTGAATAGCCCCAAGCATCTGGATGAATTGAATCGGATTCCTCTCATTCAAACCCATTGCAAACTTTGAACGACCTAGCATATATACATATTGATACGTCAGCTGCTCTATCGGTTCGGAAGTCTTCGAGGCGGCAGCTGGCTTTTACACGTCGAAGCACATGGCTTGGGCTCTAAGTTCAGGAGGACTTGCTGCTTCGACGAGTGCTGCTCTGACCGACACGGTCAAAGGCAAAGGCCAGATCGCGTCCTTAAAAAGATGCTTTGACTCTCGCCAAGCTAACTATTACTCCGTCCATTGACTCCTGCACATCGTGTGCAAGTGCAACCATTGTGAAAAGGATGCTAGCTATTCACATCTGTGCTGTGCTGTTAGCGTAGATTGATGAATATAATACTCCAATAATTATCGGTTTAGTTAAGTGCACGAATTGAAAACTCCAATTATTCGACGTCAAGTTAGCAACATCTCAACAGTATTGATGCCTGCCTGCCCAATCCCAGGGACAGGGATGCCTAGTTTATTTCTCTGCGAACAAATCGGTTTTAGAGTATTTCGTGAGACAGAGACCGACCTACTTGAGAAGTGAGTGGCCTGCTCCGTGCCAAGACTCCAGCACGCGTTCCGGTCGAAGACAGCTTCTGATGCTGATTTGATCTCACCGTGGCTCCCAACAATCCTCATCTTCCACCCTATTATGCTCCGAGCTACGAGTATAAAAGATGCCCCATGCATCTGACGCCAAGCTCGTACCTAATGCCTGAAAAGAACACGGAGAGCAATGCGATTTGCGGTAATCAAAGCGCCCCGCGTCGTAACGACCGAGTTTTTTAACATTTCAATAAGTCTCGATCTTCTGTGACTTTGCCAATCTTAAAAGATTGACAAACACGATATCACAAACGATCAATAAAAAAACCATAACATAAACATTAAACAAGAAACGAAAATATAAAATAGCAAGTTAATGCAAATTTATTAAAATAAAATTCTTCAAACGGATCCATCGACACGCAGACCGAAAACATCTCAGAGCAGAACCATCACTATCAAAAAATCCATACAAAAGCAGCAACGGAAGTATTAACATGACAGCGGCAGCGAACTTCCTCCACACAGGCATGCTTGAGTGTAGGAGCTAACTTCACGGTCCGTTGGACATAATCGAAGTCGAAACTGTGATACCCTCTGAAAACAACAAATTAAAAAGCCGTAAGTACGAATACTCAGCAAACCGTGTACTACCTATCAATAATATATGTATACAAATAGTTTCAAGGGTAAATGCTGGCTCAAGTGCTAAATACAAATTTAAAACATTTTATTTTATTTTAAAGAAAATGCAAAAAAGTTTTGTTTTAAAACTGTCAAATTTTATTATCTTGCCTCGCAGAGATCTCCATTGTTCTGGATAGGGTTCATTTTAAATACCGATGCAACCTTCACACCCGGTCACAGCTCGAAGGCCAGAGTTCAAAACATTTTAAAATAGAAAAAGAGAGAAGAAAACAACACTAATCATCGTGGAAGCTCTCAGGCAGTGTATCTCTTCGGGACGTGACAATGCGCATTAACTGTAACTCTGTAGAGTTTATGCACCTGGATCCACGAGAAATACCATCAAAAACTACCGTCGTAGTCCCAACGAATACACAAGACTCGTCTACAAGCTTTAACTGTCATTACCCGTCCTCCAGAATAAAGATCCCCATTGCCTACGCAATCGGATCTATAACTGTGAAGAGCCTACCACTGATCTGATCAGGTGGAGTATCTCAATCTCATATGAGAAGTCATAGCTCTACATCACACTAACACAACATAGCCAATCCACAGATAAACATCCAGTCTCAGCAAGCTTCAAGATCAAATCTCTGCCCATACATAATAACGTGGTGTGCATGGAAAAGCACTAAAGACATGTTACACGACGGACCAGTTCTCTTATGTTGGGGTAGGCACTCTTCATCCTCAATGTCAACAACCAACAAGCCTCACGAAAACATCTTAGCCCAGATCTTCCCGTTGTACCCGCCACAGATATGCCCATAGTCACTTTTCAAAAGTCCTCTAGCTCCTCGTACTCCAGCCTACCCCCGTTAATTAGTTTTGTATAGTTATTTACAAAACTCACACATTTGAATCACAGTTCAAAATCATTTAACACAAATTTTATTTTTATAGTGATAGGTGTGAGATAAAAGTAAATGCGACTAAGCATGGCTAAGCATAAAGTAAAATAATCATTCTAAAGCAATCCTAGAGCTCATATATGTGGAACAATAAATAGACACAGCTTAAAAATAATTCTAACATATTTTAAAACAGTTAGCATGTAAATTAGGATTGCAAATAAAATATGCAGTTTAAAATACTGGGTACAAAAGTAATCAAAGAACACGACTTGTCTGGTAGTTTGATATCGTAGTCGAGATCCGAGTCGTCGAACTGAGTAGACTCACGGTACTCTTCCTTAGAATAACAAGCTAAACACAACACGAACAAGAGTGAGACTAGGTACGTGATAATTTAAATTTAAATAATTAAATTCAAATTTAAATTACTAGGCTAAACGTTTCTAAAATGAACCTCGAGATGATTCTACACGGAGATCTCAACGAAACGAATTTGTTGAGACTTAAGAAACGACACCGCCACCGCCTACGCTAAAACTGCCAAACCAAGGAACAAACTGCTATCGGAACTACAAACACAACTCGTACACGGCAACCTGCAGCGCACCCAGGAGCAACTGTCTACGCGAACAGCAATAGGAAACAAGACCACAGATGAACACCAACCTGCTCAGAACCAAAACAACAAGTCCGACCAACGGCTCACCAGAACAAGGAAGTCGCAATGGCTCAAGTGAGACAGCGAACCTGTGATGTGGATGGACGAACGCGCTCGGATGGGGATCGCGCACGGGATGGAGCGGTGCTGCACGAACGACCAACGAAGATGATGAATGAGAACGGGATGGTGCTGACGACGTGGTCGACGAAGGCAGCACAGGACGGGCGACGCAAGCTGCTCAAGAAGAAGACGGCACGCGGCTGGGGTCGACGCGCGTGACGAGGATGAAGTAGACGGTGACCCTCGAGCTCGGTCCTTCCGGATATGACACACCGGGGTTAGAGCAGCGGCGGTAGCCAGCGAAGAGCGACAACGACGGCGACGAGCGGCTCATCTGGTGATGCACACACTTCCTGACCTGAAGCAGGACCAGAATGACAGCGCCACGTGGCACGATGGAAAATGGACAGCGCTGAACAGGGTTCGCTAGACGCCGCGCGGCTTAATAACCTCTGCGGGGGTTGGTGGCGATGCTACCTGGTCGTCCGATGCAAAAGGATTGACGGTTCTTGGCCGGTTTCCAGCCCCAGCCTGGCAACAGGCTGCCGCTCAGAACCTGATGCCGACCCAAATTGGAAAATCCAATCACACCACAACCATAAATCATGTTTCAACTTAAACTTTTATTCTAATTTGCAAGTTTGAAACATGGGGTGTTATGGACTCTCCCCTTACAAGGATATCGTCCACGAGATCAAGAAGCGAACTCGAACAAGTAGAAAAACTCTTTCTTCAAGCACTCTTCTTTCTCCCAGGTAGCCTCTCGCTCAATGTGATTGCTCTACTGGAATTTAAGAAACTTGATCTTGGACCTCCTTGTCTCCTTGTATGCCTCATCAATAATCTTCACAGGGTACTTTAGGTACTCGAGCGTGTCCTGAATATCTAAAACATCAGGAACAACTTGCTCCTCCGACACTCAAAAACACTTCTTCAAATGAGAAACGTGGAACACAGGATGCACATCCGCTACCTCTGATGGCAAGTTCAACCTGTAAGCAAGCTCACTGATCTTTCTCAAAACTCGAAAAGAACCAACAAACCTAGGAGCCAATTTTCCTTAAACATAAAAGCGATGTGTGCCACGGAGAGGTGACACCTTAAGATACACCTAATTATCAACCTAAAAAGAAAAGGGCCTCCTTCTCTTATTCGCATAACTCTTTTGATGGCTCTTAACAATCCAAAGATGCTCTCTGATCTTCTCAAACTTTTTCTGCAGCTTTGATAGAGTCATCAAAGAAAGACCTCTCACCAACCTCTGACCACATTAGCGAGATACGGCATCTCCTACCATACAACGCCTCAAAAGGTGATATCCCCAAGCTGGCCTGAAAGCTGTTATTGTAAGAGAATTTCGCAAAAGAAAGACTATCTTTCCAGCTCTGCCCGTAGGTGATCACACAAGCTCTCAACATATCCTCTAGAATCTGATTCACATGCTCTGTCTGACTATCTGTCTAAGGATGATAAGCTAAACCATACACCAGGTGTGTACCTATAGCCTCATGCAAGCTCCTCTAAAATCTTGCGGTAAACTGAGGCCCGCGGCTTGATAGAATGCTCCTCGGCGCACCATGCACACCTTCGTCAACTTATCCATCGAGAAGTTATTGCGCACAGGGATGAAGTGTGCAGTCTTGGTCAGGCGGTCCACCACCACCAAAATAGCATTATGATGGCGAGACGTCATCGCCAAACTCTGATGAAGTCCATACTGATGTCATTCCACTTTCAAGAAGGGATCGACAACAGCTTCAGCGATCCGACCAGTCTTTGATGCTCAGTCTTAACTCGCCGGCAAACATCACACAAGGCAACATACTCAGCAATGTTCGTCTTCATGTCAACTCACCAGAAATGAGTCCTCAGATCCTCGAACATCTTGGTGCGGCCTGGATGGATAGAATACCTCAAATCATGAGCCTCTCTCAGAATGGCATTCCGCAACTCTAACACTCTCGAAACACATATACGATCCCCAAACCACAAAGCACCCTGCTGATCACACGGAAATCAGGTGCTTTGCCTTTCCTCATCTTCTTCAAGATCAACTGAATTTTTCGATAACGCTTCTGAGCTGACTTGATCTCCTCAATCAACAACGGCTGCGACCTGAGCGCGTGCAAGAAACCCTGAGGAATAATCTTAACTCTCAAACTGGTCAGATCTGCAAGAATCTCTGACTGTCCAGACATCAAAGAAGAACAATAGGCCTTGCAACTCAAAGCAACGGGTACCACATTGGCTTTATTCGAGTGATAGTTGATGTAAGATCGTAATCCTTAATCAACTCGAGCCACCTCCTCTGCCTCATGTTCAGCTCTGCCTGAGTGAAGATATACTTGAGATTCTTGTCATCGGTGTAGATCTCACATCTGATGCCGATCAGATAGTGCCTTCAAATCTTCAAGGCATGGACAACAACCGCCAACTTCAGATCGTGCGATGGATAGTTCAACTCATGCTTTTTCAGCTGCCTCGAAGCATAGCAAACAACCTTCTTATTCTGCATCAGAACACAGCCCAAACCCTGACAAGAAGCATCACAGAAAATCTGAAAATCTTGTTGGATATCTGGCAAGGTCAAAACAGGTACAGATGTCAACCTCATTTTTAGCTCCTAAAAACTCCTCTCACAAGCATCTGACCAAACAAACGGCACCCCAACTGAGTCAACTCGGTTATAGTCTTAGCAATCCTGGAGAAGTTTTCAATGAATCGGCGATAGTAACCTGCCAATTTAAGAAAACTTCTCACCTCAGAAACTGACTTCGGTAACTCCCACTCCACAACAGCCTTCACCTTCTCGAGATCAACGGCAACTCCCTCAGCTGTGACAACATGACCTAGAAAAGCAGCTTTCTCCAGCCAAAACTTGCACTTGCGAAACTTGGCATACAGCTGGTGAAACTTCAACCTCTTAAGCACAACTCTAAGATGTTGCTCATGCTTTTTCGCCGACTTAAAGTAGACGAGGATATCATTAATGAAAACCACCACGAACTTATCCAACTCAGCCATGAACAACTTGTTTATCATGTTCATGAAGTAGGCAGCGGCATTAGTGAGTCCAAAAAAAATGACCATGAACTCATAAGACCCATACCTCGTCACGAATGAAGTCTTCGAAATGTCAAAAGGACGGATCTTCATCTAGTGATACCTCGATCTCAAATCAATCGAGGAAAAGAGCTTCGCACCCTTCAACTGATCAAATAAATCATCGATTCTCGACAAAGGGTACTTGTTCTTTATTGTTACTTCATTCAAAGAATAATAGTCAACGCACATGCGCATTGGCCCATCCTTCTTTCTCACAAAAAGCACTAGAGCTCCTCATAGAGAAGCACTTGGCCAAATGAACCCTTTACTCAAGAGCTCATCGATGTACTCTTTAAGCAAAGCAAGCTTATCAGAAGACATCTCGTACGGCCGCTAAGCAATCGGTGCGGTACCAAAAAGCAGATCGATCACGAACTCAACATCTCGATCCGGAGGGTGTCCTGGCAACTCTTCTGGAAACACCTCCAAAAACTCACGAACAACTAAAATCTGCTTCAAAGACAACTCCTGCAAACTGCAAACTGAAGGTAAAATTCTGGATGCTCTAGGGGTGCACTTCACACGAACACTGTGGTGGTTAACCAACGACACAACCCTCTCAGCACAAGTGATGACTCCCTTGTGCCTCGCCAGCCAATCCATCCCCAATATAACATCAATGTCACGCAAGAGAAGGACGATGAGATCGGCTAGAAAGACCACACCCTCAATCAAAATTCGAACACATCTACACTCAACATGACTCTTATAGACTCTAAGAGGTGAAGTGGTAAGTGTAGGTATAACTAAGAGTGAGATAGGGAGACTATGTGTAGTTGTAAACGCCGACGACACAAACGAGTAAGTAGCCCTTGAATCAAACAAAACCATCGTTAAGTGAGACTGAACCAAGAACTCACGAACAATGACGTCGGGTGCCTCCTGAGCCTCCTCCACAGAGATGTGGTTCAGGTGGCTGCGCGTGACGTTCGGCTGAGCAGCGCCACGAACCGCTGAATGCACTCCTCGACCTCCAGACTGGTGCAGTGGCCTAGCGAGAGTGGCAAACTGAACACCACCTCTCTCAAGACCCTGCTACTGACGCCTCGAGCACTGAAGCGCCTAGTGACCCTCCTGGCCATACTCGAAACAGTGAACCGAGGGCTCACCTGCTGTCGGACGGAAAGCAGACTGCTGCTGTTAGAAAGCACCTCTCTAACTCTGAGAACCCTACCGCACTGGAGCAGGAGCAGTGGATCGGACGAAGGTGGGCTGTCCCGATCCCAGCTGGAACGATCCGTTGAAGTGCTGATGCTAAGAAGCCTCACGACTGGTTCCCTGACCAGCTTCTCTCCTCTTTGCATCTCTGGACCGATCAAGCTTCTGAAGCGACACCTCCAAAGCCAGACACTTGTCAATGAGCTCACGAAGACTCCTCTGAACAACACCATGTAGGTACGGGAGCATGTCGAGACGCAAGCCCTTTTGGAACCAGTACATCTTGCGGCACTCAGTCAAAACCTCCTCTAGTGCAAAGCGGCCGAGCTGGGTGAAACGATTAGCGAACCCTGTGATAGACATACCTCCCTGACGAAGGTTACGAAACTCCTCCGTCTTCGCCTCTAATGGCTCCCTCAGAGATGCGGCGGTGATGGAGTCGTCCCAAGCAAACTGCTCTGGATCATCAAGAGTAACGTAAAGAGTGTTCCACCAGGCGCCAGCTGCACCTATCAACTGGTGAGTCACCAAACAAATAGCTTCCAGATCGTCACACTAAATCAGATCAAGCTTTTTCTCAATGTCTCTGAGCTAATCATCAGCATCCAGTGGGTCAACTGCACGGTCGAAAGTGGGTGGGCGCATGCTCAGAAATATAGCCATGCGAAAATCGACTGGCTGATGGTACTGTGCTACATTAGGAGCAGAAGCACGTCCATGACGCTACTGCTGTGACTGCTCGACAATTCGCTCAAGCAGAAGCTTCTGTCGGGCCATCACCTCCGCAAGGTTCGAAGCAGCTGGAAGCTCTCACCAGGTGCGGCAACACCGGCAGGCTCAACTCTAGGGTCCATGGCGACTCCTTTGCCACGCCCTCCAGCCTGAGGGACTGGTGCTCCAGCACGGCCACGCCCTCGACCAACGCCAAGCACGTCAACCGCAGGTGGCACCGGCACATGGCCTCCAGCACCACGACTACGACGACGCCCCGCGGGTGGCGGTACCTTATGGTCCTCCAGAGCGGTCTCCTCAAAACGAGCCTGAAGGCGTCCAGACCTTGTCGGAGCCATCTGTTGCAGAAAAATATTTCTGATTAAAAAGATAGTATTAGTAGAAACTAAAATTATTGAAAAAGTGAGAAAATCAGCAGATCAAGACAAGGATAACTAGACAAGCATAATTTCAAGCGAACAAGACTTACATCAAGCAAAGGACGAGATTTAAGAAAACAACTTTCACGACGAAGGTTTGATAGCAGATTCAGAAATCTAAAAATATTCTTTAGTTACGTCTAGTTTTACGGTTTCGCTCCTACGGTCAAGTATGGCTCTGATACCACCTGTAACGATCGAATTTTTCTTACCTTTCGATAAGTCCCGATCTTCCGTGACCTTGCCAATCTCAGGAGGTTGGCAAGTACGACATCACAAGCGATCAATTAAGAAACTATAACAGAAGCATTAAACAAGAAACAAAAATAGAAAATAGCAAGTCATTGCAAATTTATTAGAATGAAATCCTTCAAAGAGGTCTATCAACACGCAGGCCGAAAACATCTCAGAGCAGAACGATCACTATCGAGAAATCCATAGAAAAGCAGCAACGGAAGCATCAACATGGCAGCGGCAACGAATCTCCTCCACACAGGCACGCTTGAGCGTAGGAGCTGACTTCACGGTCCGTAAGAAACATAGTCGCAGTCGAAGCTGTGGGTATCCTCTGAAAACAACAAATTAGAAAGTCATGAGTACGAATACTCAGCAAACCGCATACTGTCTATCAACAATGTATATATGCAAATAGTTTCAAAGGTAAATGCTGGCTCAAGTGCTAAATGAAAGTTTAAAATATTTTATTTTATTTTAAAGAAAATGTAAAAAAAGTTTTGTTTTAAAACTATCAAATTTTATTATCTTGCCCCGCATGGATCTCCGTTGTCTCGGATGGGGGTTCTTTTTAAATGCTAGTGCAACCTCCACACTCGGCCACAGCTCGAAGGCTGGAGTCCAAAACATTTTGAAATAGAAGAGAAGGGAAGAAAACAACATTAATCATCGTGGAAGCTCTCAGGCAGTGTCTCTCTTCGAAACATAACAATGCGCATTGACTGTAACTCTGCAGAGTTTATGCATCTGGACCCACGAGAAGTGCCACTGGAAACTACCATCGTAGCCTCAACGAAGACAAAAAAACATGTCCACAAGCTTTAACTAGCATTACCCGTCCTCTAGGATATGGATTCTTATTGCCTACGCAATCGGGTTTTAGAGCTATGAAGAGCCTACCACTAATCAGATGGGGTATCTCAATCTCATGTGGAGAGACATAGCTCTACACCGCACTGACACAATAACGCCAACCCACAGGTAAATATCTAGTCTCAACAAGCTTTAAGATCAAGCCTATGCCCACACAGGGTAAAGTGGTGTGCATGAAAATGCATTGGAGACATGTGACACGACAAACCGGTCCTCATATGCCGGGGCAGGCACCCTCCATCATCAACGTCAATAACCAACTAGCCTCATGAAAAGATCTCTGCCCAGATCTTTCTATTGTACCTGCTACAGGTATGTCTACAGAGACTTTTTCTCTAGCTCCTCATACTCCAGCCTACCCCGTTAAATAGTTTTGTATAGTTATTTGCAAAACTCACATTTGAATCACAGTTCAAAATCATTTAACATAAATTTTATTTTTATAGTGATAGATGTGAGATAAAAGTAAATGCGACTAGGCTAATGTTTCCAAAATGAACCCCGAGACGATTCTGCACAGATTTGTTAAGACTTCCTAAGGAAACTTTGGAAATCAAATAGAGTCTTCCACAGATCTCGAAGATTAGCCATACAAAAACAGTTCTATGGAATTGAAAATCCTTGGAACCTCCTCGCACTGAACGTAACTTGCTTGACATCGAGTTCCCAGCCTGCTGCTACTCTCTGCCGGAGGCCACGAGCTAAACAACAACCTCTGCTTCTTAAACTGCTGACTACAGAACCATGCAAGCGGTGCCCTCAAACTCCACGCCACCAAGCTAGCTTTGCACGAAACCGAAACAAGCTTAACCTCTGAAGACCAACACAGCTCTCTCTCTCTACTCAGGTTCCAGCACAACGCTAACTTCTCCCTTGGGCGAGAAGATCGACAGAGCAAGGTAATGATCGGACCGAGACTCACATATGAATCTGCGCTCCCCTCGACCAGACCAAACAAAGAGATCGATCTGCAGAAATGACACCGCCACTGCCTACGTTAAAACTGCCAAACCAAAGAACAAACTGCTATCAGAACTACAAACACTACTTGTACACGGCTACCTGCAGCGCACCCAGGAGCAACTGTCTACGCGAACAGCTCTAGAGGGCGTCCATGAATGGCGCGCTAGGTAGAGCGAGACACTCACCAAAGATGGTCCACAGGTTCTTGCCCCGGCTAGTCAAATCCGAGCTCTCCGGCGGTGATGATCTGAATTCCTGCTGCTGCATTCGATCTGAAAGCTGATCCACGCACTCCGCTGCACTCGGCCTAGGAAACAAGACGGGATTCAACCACAAATGAACATCAACATGCTCAGAACCGAAACAAGAAGTCCGACCAACGGCTTACCAGAACAAGGTAGTCGCAATGGCAAAGGTGAGACGGCGAACCTGTGATGCGAATAGACGAAGCCGCTCGGACGGGGATGGCGCGGGATGGAGCGGTGCGGCACGAACACAACACGCGGGATGGCTCAGGTTATTCCAATTGGCAGTTTGGCACTTAGCTAAAATACACATAGATCCGCCAGCTCTCTGGGGATCCATGCATGACGGACGCAACTTGGGCCAGCTACCTGCTGGATGCGCACGTGGCAAGTAAGCCGGCTGGCCTCTCTCTTCGTTCAGCAGCACTGCAGCAGCAGCAGCAGCAGCAGCCCCGGTTTTAGCAACCCCGTTAAGATTTGAGTGGTTTTGCGCGACTACAGGCTACGGTGGTTTGTCACTTTCTTGGCATTTTCGTTCAGCAGGTAGAATCGTAGCAGTACCTCCATTCTGTGCTGAAAGGCCTCACGTCATCAAGCTAACGATCTGACCTTGACACTCTTGCCGAGGAACGAAAGCGCCGCTCCATGAAAATTTAGACTTTACTTCTATATCAACAACGAACACGTTGTGTTTCCTTTATCTAAAAATTATCAACAACTAAAGCCACCATTTACTATAGCAAATTATGGACCACTCACAAAATTAGTCTGTACGAGCTCTCCTCATAAAATACGGTTCAAGGTATTCTCAAAAAAAAAGGGTTCCAGGAGTTTATTTTAGAGAAGCATTGCATCGGATTAGCCTAAGCAAATCAACTGGGACGGTCCAAAATAAGCACCAGGCCGCCATTCAGGCCCAATAAACCAGCCCTTATTTCGCAGCCGTCTCGCCGTTCGCGAGCTGTACAAATCAGCACGGCCCATGTTTCAGGGCGGAAGTCGGAAGAGCCCACGCAGAATCTACCGCCGTCGCGCGAACCCACACAGAACAGCCGGCTCCGAACTCGGAGTCTCGGAGAGAGGAGAAACGAAAGTGGGAAGAAATTTGGCCGGAGAGCACACGCGCCCGTCTCACCTCGTCGTCTTCGGCGGCGCCGCGGCGGAGGAGATGCTGTCCGGCGACATCCCCCCGAACCAGACCATCTACCTCAAGAACCTCAACGAGAAGCTCAAGAAAGAAGGTAACCGCACACCTCCGTTTCAGCCTCCCCCGCGCGCCGCCCGGTAGCTAAAACCCTAGATTCGCGATGTGGGAAGTTTGCGACCGGCGGCGTCTCTTTGGTATCGATTGGCCCTCTCGTTTCGCCTCCAGGGAGATGGAGCTTGGGCGGTCTCTCCGATTTCGGGTGTTGCGGTTGACGAAATCACTAGGACTTTTGAACTCGTTCATGCATTCGCTAGAACTTACAGCCTCCCATGAGGGAGAATAAGCTCTGGCAGTAAGGGTGTATTCCAACGCTGTTTTCTCCACAGCAATTTGTCCAATTTACAGAAGTATTGTTTACCTTTCACTGGGCATTCTTCCCATAGACCCTGCTTAAGTCTTCAGTAGTCGCTTTTCTCCATCTCATTTATGTTAAGCCTAATTATATTCAATTGCAGAAACCATAGCTTTGTGTTGCTAAAATGCTGACTGTTTTTACATAATTTAGGCTGCTTTGTACTGAATGTGTGATCATCTTGCTGCAGAGTTGAAGAGGTCGCTCTATGCGTTGTGCTCACAATATGGAAGAATACTGGATTTAGTGGCTTTAAAGACTCCCAAACTAAGGGGGCAAGCGTGGGTGGTGTTTAGCGAAATCACAGCAGCTACAAATGCCTTCCGTGGACTGCAAGAATTTGACTTCTATGGCAAAAGAATGGTACTGCATCTTCAGTTTAGTTTATAATTTGAATTGTTTCCCTGCACCTTTTTATCTGGTGTTGTCCTTCAGTTCATGACAAACATGATGGATACACTTTTCTGGCGCTAAGTTTATTTATGTAGTACAACAATGTTTTTAAGTGTTCAATGGATTTGGTGCGGTATACACTAGTTTTAAGTTTTGCGTTTCATGAAACAACGTTGTGCGATATATAGTCACTACAGGTTTGGGCTAATCCGTTTGTTTAAATTCAACTTATTAAATGTGTGTGATGCTGCACATTTTTGAGTAAATGTTAGTTAGCATTTTTTTTTGTAGTTTATTTACTAACTTTGCTGAAGTAGCCTGGAATTTTTTTTCTTGCGCTCTAGTTTCTTGGAGAAAATGGAGGATTTGCCTCTCCATTCATGTTTCTTTTTTAGTGCTAAATATAAGCTGCTGATTGATGAAGTGGAAACTCTGCTAAAGCCCCCTATATACAGCGTTTTTAGTAATTTTATTTTCCAGGAAGTGATGTGCATATTAAACTTTTCATATTATTTCAGAGTCACACATGAATGTATGGGAAATATGTGCTTGTACTAGAATCATACAGCCTCTTACCGAATTGCTAAATACCTAAACTGCATGGTCCATGCCTATCAATCCTGGTGCACATCTATAGGAAATTATCCCTTTTCACTTACCTGGTCATAAATTACTTTCAGAGAGAATTTAGGATTCTGTTTAATACTGTAGCCCTGCCATGTACAAGAGTTGACTTGCTTATTTTCCTCCCCTACGCAGCAAGTGCAATATGCGAAAACAAAATCTGACTGTATTGCAAAAGAAGATGGCTCTTACGCACCTAAGGAGAAAAAGAAGAAGCAAGAGGAGAAAGGTAATTCTTACACTAGTAGACACTAAATTGTGGTCTACTCCCTCCGGAATAAAAAAGAAAGTTGTTTTGGGCAACGGAACGGTCTCCAAAACACAACTTTGGCTCTTATTTTCTATAAAAATATTTATGAAAAAGTGACGTGTATACTTTCATGAAAGTACTTTTAATGACAAATCTAATCATATAATTATTACATATCTAAACTTAACAAATTAAAAACTATTTACAATTTATATTTTTCAATGTTTGACTAAAGCCCTGTCCAAAATGACCTCCTTTTTTATACCGGAGGGAGTATATGACATCTCCTCATATTAGTTGACTAATGGAAGCATTCATATTGTCGTATCCAATTTCTTTAGTCATGATTCACATATGAAATTAGTTCCAACTGTTTGTTATGTTTCTGTGTTATGGTTGATGGTTCTACATCTACTGTTCAGTTTGTTAAGCTGATATCACTTTCACTTCAATGCGTGCATCTTTAAGTTGGACAATGAACATTTATGTTTTTTATTTTTCCCTTTTGTTTTATTTTTAGCTGCTGAGAAAAAACGACGAGCAGAAGAGGCACAACAGTACGGTCCCAATGGTGCCCAAAGCAATGGAACTGTAAGATTCTTTTGCTGGTCTAAATGCCATATTTCCTTTCTGTTGGTTTATAATATAATATGACTACTCTGATCACCTGCATCTAATTGTATCATCTTTATCATGTGCAGCTGTTATTTTTCCCATTTCATTCATATACCCTATTTGTTCTTCAGAAAAGAATAATAAAGATAGGAACTCTAAAAAGCATTTTAGTGTTATGTGCTTCTTGGTCCTACTGTTGGACTCTGATTCAGTACAATTTAGATTGTTTAAATATGTAGGTGCGCCAGTTCAGTTCAGAGCTTTTTAAAGTTATCAAACATCGGCATATATGGGATGTTAGATAGGGATTCGAGTCTATGGCATGTATCCATATGTTCTGTTCTGTCGTCAACATCAAATTTGAGTATGTCCATGGTCTTCGAAAAGATTGAAATGTGTTCATGAAAGTATTATTTTCTATCTGTGGTTACTCTTTGAGTGGCCCTTTTAGGTCAGTGCTAGTAGTGGATGGTGGAAAATAAACAATGAAACTGTTATCTAATTTTTTACATTGAAGAGTTTGTTGACTATTCAAGACTCAATAGTGAGAATCTGCATTCCTGTACTTAATTCTTTTGTTTTAGGAACGTTGGCTCAATCATTGTGATAAAAAACTGCGCTCACTGAATTATCTTGTCTAGCCCAAAATGTGATTGAAAGGGGGCTCTAGCATATTGGCTTTAGGCTTATCATCCAAACAGTAAAAAACGTTGTATGAAAATTTTGTAGTGGAATCTAAATGAATTATGTGATTTTGGGACCTGTAGCTAAATTGATAGTTTTTCTTGGGCTTTGTATTCATCTAATTGAGTTTCTTTTTCAACTTCATCACAGGGAAATCAAGCCTCTCGTCAGGGCAAGGTTCCACAAGAGGAAGCTGCTCCTCCGAACAATATCCTCTTCATCCAGAACTTGCCGAATGAGACCACACCCACGATGCTTCAGCTCCTGTTTCAGCAGTACCCTGGGTTCCGAGAAGTCCGTATGATTGAAGCGAAGCCTGGCATTGCCTTTGTTGAGTTTGAGGATGACAGCCATTCTACTGTTGCAATGCAAGCTCTGCAGGGTTTCAAGATTGCCCCAGAGTATCCAATGGTTATAGTATTTGCCAAAAAATGAATGTTCCATGGGATTGCCAGGCAGCTTAAAGGACCTGTACTTGTAAGATTTTCCCCTCTCCCTTTCAGAATCAAGCTGCAGTATCATCTTTCTGACACTAATTTTTTTGGAAAGCACTTGCTTAGTTTAGAAGCTAAATTCTTGGCACTTTGTATCTGATTTTGTCCTTGGTCTGTTATGTGAACTCTGCATTTGTTCTTGTCAAGTCTGGTATTGTGGCATTGGCATAGGTCTATAGGCTACATTTTTCTTCCTACAGCAGTAGAATCCAGACGAGTCATGGGCGGGGCGGTATCTCTCGCTTAAAGGCGAAGAGAAAAATGATGCACCTATATTCCTCCCTTTGCCACTGGTCAAAGATGACTGAGGTGTACATGCCATAGTATTTGCCAGAATTAGAGGTGCGCCCCC